>JAVTVY010011013.1:0-51422 GCA_036873755.1 Hanleya hanleyi | reverse complement strand
GACTCTCCATACAGAATCGAACGCTTTTCGGTAATCTGCAAAGACACAATACAGTTTATTCTTGCGAGTGAGAAATGATTCTATCAAACACTTAAGGAGGAATGTATGATCTAAAACATTGTACCCTTTTCGAAATCCCGCTTGATTTTCCGATAAAATTCCGTTCTCTTCTACGTATACATAAGCTGTTAAACGGTTATTTAAAATGGCAGTAAATACCTTCCCAAGGCAACTAAGTAGAGTTATACCTCTATAATCTTCCGGGTCTTCTAGATTTCTTTTCGTTTTATATATTGGTACAATGATACCCGTAGACCAGCTAGTAGGAACTTTACCAGTTTCCCGAATTTTGTTGAATATTGATACATACAAACGTTTACATTTTTCAAAAGTGCACTTAATATGTTCGTTTGCTATTTCATCTATGCCTGTAGATTTACCAATTTTAAGCTTGTCTATTACGAATTTGATTTCAGGCTCAGTTATAGGCATACTCAAATAATCATCACTAAATGCTGTAAAATTATTATTATCTCCATCATCATCATCATCATCATCTTCAATTTTATTCAAACATTTGAAGTGCTCTAACAAATTTTCTATGGTCGCCTTACAACTGTTATTTCGAGACTTCCCATTTAACAATTTCCAGAATTTTTTAGAATCGTCTTTTTACACCTCTTAATTTCTTCCTTCAACAATAATTTATACTGAGTCCCTAGTTATAGTCCTCTGTATTCCTTACCTGCCTGGAACATATTATTATAATTCATGTCAGACCTACATTTATGGAGTATCTTTCTAGATTCATGGCAGTCGTTATTGAACCATTCTTTATTGTTTCGCTTAGTTTTCTTAACTGCATTCAACTTCTTTCTAATACCAAACACTTGTTTAGATTTGGAATAGAACAACTGCGTTAACTCATTCACAGTATCCTCAACATTCATATCACCAGATTCTAATTTAGCAATCATTTCCTCGATATCTGTCATATCAAATTCTTCACAATATTCATGTTCTTTATCTTTCATGAACCCCCTGGGACCAACTGTTTGACACCCATTCACTTCTCTATTTACATTAATGGGCTTAGTACACGAAATACAAAAATTTATTCCACAATGAATATCTGGAAAAGGGGGTTAAAATCTTCAACCTCGAACCTAGTCATACTTGTAAATATTTCAGCCGATACTATTACAGTAGTATATAAATCTGAAATTCCTTCCCATTTATGCAAATGAGATGACGTCATCGATGACGTCACAGAGCTCTCGTCCAATCAGAAGCGAGTATTTTGCCCCGGTGCATTATGGGCCATATCCAAGATGGCGGCACGTATGTTCAAGATGGCGGCACGTCCGGTGTCATATCCGGCAATGTCCGGCCCTCTCCGGTACAGGTCAAAAATAGTTCCATGTATTCATCCGCGGTGATGCGGTCTGGTGGTGATGCGGTCTGCCTCCACGGGCAGAAAGTAGTCCCACGGAATGTACACCCTGTCTGGGGGGTTTCCCCCGGCCGCAGCGCGCTACATAGAACTTATAGCAATAAACTTAATCTATACGTGTTGGACGAGTCTTCACTCACCGTATACACGCAGCTCAATGAAATGCCCGCTCCAAACCTAGACCAAAACACGTACTTGGTCTGTGGGCTGATTTCATTGGCTCTCTCTATTTTACTATAGTGCTCTCGCATTCTAACATTGATGGGTTACATTTTGGCCCCACCCTACACCACTGATTTCAGTTTGACTGAATCTCCACATTGGACATTTACGCATTATGAATAAAACACACAAGACAGGGTTTTTTGGTGACATCTTTTTTTTTTATTCAGTAACAACAACAACGTGAGAACAACCATGTGAAAATTGAAGCCCAGAACATGGGGTGCCTTATCAAAGGCGGTTGGTACCCATACAATTATTGAACCTATATACAACAGTTAATTCGGTGCAATATCATCAGTACTCATAGAACATATATATCAAAGGCGTTTGGTATCCATAAAAATTGAATTATAGAACAGTTCGTTAGGCCAGTGGAATATTCGCAGTGTTCGTATTTATCACTCTAAATGTCAAGATAGGTTGTAGTCACACCATCGCGCAGCACTTTGCGCTTGGGGTAAAAGTATGTGAAGGCGTCCCGTTCCTGGGTATACGAGCGCATCTGGTGGTCGATGATACGGAAACCTCGGTTAGTGCCACTCGCACTGGCCTGGCTCTGGAGGACATTCAGGTACAGAGCCTTGCTGATGTTAGAGTCGCGTCGACTCACCCCCTTACAACTGAATTTCTTTTTGTTGTCATCACCGTCACAAAAGTAAGTTTTCGAACACAGGGCGATCATGGCATCACCGCTCCACTCTAGTTTAAACAGGCCGGGCGTCCGCTTGTCGTAGGTGTAGTGGTCGCGTCGGGGTAGCCACTGGTCCCGTTCCGCCTCATACTGTGCACGTAATTCTGGTTTGACGAGTGACTCCCAGTCCGGGTTGGAAACGGCCATGTATGCTGAGTCGGTATCCATTTCTATCAATTGCCAGTCTGATTGGTGGAAATACACGCCCATGAAATCGTATATGAATTCCAGCATTCGCAGTTTGGCCAGCTGGTACACCATACATCCTATTTGGAGCGGCAGGTTATAGGTGATGGTCTTTTTGGCTGACGTCACTTCGTAGGTGGTGTCGTCAATCATCTCCATGTGTCGGTATAGCGGCGAATTCACGCGTTTGCGGGCTTGTTTCGTGGTACAAATGTTCACGGTCACATGACGGTCCTGGTTCGTTACCGTTTTTCCATATCCGCTGTTCCCAAGTAATTTCATCGTTTCCCCGATGATGGCTTTACTGGGGTCGGCGTCTCCTTGGCGACGGGCGGTAGTCACGTCGTTCGCGAACTTCTCAAAACAAGCCTGGGGGGGTGAATTCTATGACTTGGTATATTTTCGTAATTTCCAGTCCGTGCCGCATATACCACTGAAGCAGAGGGGTACCGAGCAAGATTTTTTCGCCAAACATGCTGCCGATCAACATACGCTGTGGTCGCGTTAGGTAGTCGTGTTCTTCAGCGTATGTGCGCATATGGGCTCCGATATCATCTCGACTCACCTCGGTGTTTTTGAAGATGGGCGGACATTCGCCAAACGTGTCTTTCAAGTGGTCAGGGACGTGCAGATCACATTCCACGAATCCATAGAGGTCTCCCGGCTCAACAGTGCGTAGGATGTCGGTCATGGTGATAACAGTCCGATAATCCAGTAGTCGGTCGTGAGCGTGTAAGAACGAGTATAACTCAGGTTGACGACGTTGCATGTGGTGGAATTCACATTCCCATAGCTGTTCATAGGCATAGCACAGTCCACAAATGTAATCTTGATTCTGCTGTACTTCTTCACGTAAGGCGGCCGGGGTCAGTCCACGGCGCTCGTTATAGCGCCCTCCCGCGAACGAACACTCATGACCGTGCCAATAACAGCCGTGAAATTGAAACACGGTCGGTACTGTATTGATGATAGCAAATCCGTCCACGGGAAGGCGCCGATCTCCAATTCGCTTTTCCGTGTGGTTGCCTTGGTGACGGATAGTGACGCCTCGTCGCTGACTTTCCCAATCCAGCCATTGTTCTGCTTGATGTTTCGTAGAGCCCTGAATTCCCGCCCCTCAGGGAGCCACCGCGTATAATGACCGGCCGGCATGGGTTTACTCAAACACGATAGGTAGAGGGCATTGGCGTCGAATCCTATTATTTTCTCACACAATTTGTCTCCTCGGATATGGGTCAGCTGTTTCTCATGGTACCGATGGAATATAATACTGGGGCCGCCTACGATATTTCCCTTCAAACAGTCAAACATGTCGGCGTCTTTCTTATCGACGAGAGCAAACAACGTGGGTAAATCCTGGAACAGATACCGCAGGGTCAGACCGGGAATGCTAACACAGTCTTTGAATACGTCGACATCCATATCTCGGTAGAAGGTGGCCATTTTTTCGGTAGCTTCCAGAAAAGGGATGACATCCAAATTGTTGTAATAGACGAGAAAATCCCGGAGAGTTTGCATTCCTTCACGCACCCACACCTCTTGCAGTTCGGTATACAGGGTGGTAGATAATGCTTCTCCTTTGAGATCGTTGTAAAAGGCCTCCTGGGGTGGTAACTGGGTTTCGTCCAGACGCTCGAGACTCGTCATGTAGTTGTAGGGAAAGCAACTTTTCCTCTCCGCGCAGTCGTACGCTTTCACCCACTGTTCATAGCTGTAATTCGGCGCCAGGTAATTCCGTACGTCTAAGAATCGCAGTGAAGTCGTGGATAGAGCGACATGGTTGTTCGTCTTCTTAATGATGAATTTCACATTCCCAGTTTTAGCGAGGTACGGGTACAAGAATTCTTTGACTAAGTTCAAATCATAGCGGCCCGAGTTAAATCCAAGGACGGGTAATTGGTTCATGTATTCCAATAAACGCAGTTTCAGTTTCTGCGCATAGGGTTTCGGTGGTTTGCGTTCCTCACATTCGACTTCGTCATCGGTATCGTCCTCCTCCTCCTCCCCATCCAATGTTGGAATACGAGCATCAAGTGCCGCTAATACATCACAGTAGATAGTCGACGCGAGATGTGCCGCACTGACTTGACTGAGGGTTTCCAGGTAGTCCATCATTCGTGTAATCAGTTCATGGGGGTCCCCGTTAGAGACGAAACACACCGGGGCCGTGTCGTAACCGGGTACGTTGGTGTGAATACTCACACTCAAAGGAATGTGATGCTGAGTCCATTGAGTTTTAGCCGATACCTTTTCCATTGGTTCTAATAGGGCTTCAAAATCATAACACGCTCTGTACGGGAAATAACGCTGGTCCATGGGGACGTCAATACCCTCATCTGCCAGGTCTTCAAAGATGGTGGGCTTGTTGTGGAATACGCCGCCGGGGAATTTCCGTTTGGTGGTCTGGTCACAAATTTTCTCGTGTCGATGTAAGTCCTGAGACTGGTCAAACACGCGTTGGCATTTACTACAGATGTAGGACTGGGCATACCTGTTGATGTTCGTGATGTACGAGAAATGCCCGCCAGTGTCCGTTTCGTACAAATTCAATGTCATGGTTGTGTCGTATTTCCCCGGGGAACGCTGTACGAGTCGGGCGGTGAGTTGTGGGTCATCGGTGTTGTCATCATCCACGTGTTGCTCTAGTTTGTATACGACAATGTTGACGTGGAATAAATTTTCCACCACATCCAGCTGCGATAACGGGACCCCGCGAAAGTGCTGTTTTTCCATCTTCTTTTCACGTAAGTAATCTTCCCAATAGCAGTTGGCCAATTTATCACAGTTCTTGGGTGGACGTTTGTTGAGATGAATAGCCAGGCAGCGGAATAAACATTTCCGATCGGTGTAGGGCCCATGGGTGCCGCCTACTAAAGCGTACATGCCTTCTCTGTGTTTTAACCAGTCCGGGAGATGAATGGAAGCGCCGATAGGGTGATCGATCATTTTAGTGACGTAAAACGTAACATTGGTTGTCATCTCCACTTGCCATTTTGTGTTGGGGCGTTGTTGTCGTATCCACTCCAAACTATCCAGAGATGGTTGATGGATAATGGTGAAAGGCTGGTCAAACACCCGGGTATTATTGCTGGGATAAAAGTAACGGAGCTGGTCTGTCTCTTTATGGCGAAGAATGTATCCAAAAGTGAGATTTAACTTGAAGGCTGTATCTTGGTCGTTGAAGATAGCTTCCACGTAGCTACGTAGACGGATGTTTTCTTCCAACCGGAAATTATATAAGTCCAATATCGGGCGATGTCGATGAAAACAATGGCGTATGGTAACCCAGTGTCGTTGATAAATGTCCCTCACACGCTCGTCTTCAGGCAAGACTTCAACCGGAGGTACTGCTGGGTCCCCTGGAAAATCTTCTCCACGTCTCATACAGGCTGGCTAGTGGTCAGGCAAGCAGGCAGGCTGGCTAGAGGTCAGGCAGGCTGGCTAGAGGTCAGGCAGGCAGGCAGGCTGGTCAGGCTGGTCAGGTAAGTGCTCCGTAAGGTAGTGCAATGAATACACCCCACCCCTAAAAATCACCCCCTTTTATACGTTTTTCTATCCAAGATGGCCGCCTAAAAACATTCGAAAATGGCCGCCACGTTCGAAAATGGCCGCCACGTTCAAAAATGGCCGCCACGTTCGAAAATGGCCGCCAAAACGTTCGAAAATGGCCGCCGCGTTCGAAAATGGCCGCCTGTAAATCAAAAACATTCGAAAATGGCCGCCACGTTCGAAAATGGCCTCCACGTTCGAAAATGGCCGCCGCGTTCGAAAATGGCCGCCACGTTCGAAAATGGCCGCCTGTCAATCAAAAACATTTGAAAATGGCCGCCGCGTTCGAAAATGGCCGCCAAAACGTTCGAAAATGGCCGCCGCGTTCGCAAATGGCCGCCTGTCATTCAAAAACATTCGAAAATGGCCGCCACGTTCGAAAATGGCCGCCGCGTTCGAAAATGGCCGCCACGTTCGAAAATGGCCGCCTGTCAATCAAAAGCATTCGAAAATGGCCGCCGCGTTCGAAAATGGCCGCCATTGCTGCACGATGAGTTTCCCTAATTCAAGTTTTGGGCATCTGATGGGTTGGGTGTGGGGTTGAACTATACCGTTTAGGTGTATTGAGATGCTCTATCTAATTTTTATCTATTTTTACATCTTTTCCAGCTGTCAACTGTTATGGTTAGGCCACAATGTTGTCATTTTCTCCCCTATATTTAGCGTTCAGAAAACATTCAAGCTAGTCTGGTGATAATAAAATCACATGTCCAACACACACTCACATAATGAAAGCAAGAATCGAACTTGCGACCCCTCGAGATGAAGGATACCCGTCCAGGTTTCATTTTTTTTTTTAGGTGTACTGAAATGCTATCTCTAATTTATGCCACGGTATCTATTTTTACATCTATGTTGTACATTTATGATAGAGGCGTATATTACATCAATTCCCTGAGGTTAGAGTAATATGGTTGCATTTTAGTCGCCCGACCTCGTCAATTTTTTTTGATGACTTTTAGCCCATTTGTGTTGTGGTATGAGATCTTACGCACACAGACGTATCGACGCCAGGCTTTGCATGCAGGGAGGCCCGGAGGAACGGCGTCAACAGTATTTCATTGACACATTCAGCCAGTGTCACTTTCGATGAAAACACAAAACAGTCTAAAATGATTCTAAAAAATAAAATTCACCTACGGTAATATATTCTAGTGTTTTGTAGAATATAGATTCGCGTTCATTTCTACTTCGTCAAGAAAATTGGCAGATTGAAATGTTCTCTCTCTCTCTCTCTCTCTCTCTCTCTCTCTCTCTCTCTCTCTCTCTATGGGTTTCAACTCAAGTATAGTACTAAAGTCTAGCTTACCTGATAAACAGTTTAGTCCCGATTCCTGTGGTATTCCTGGAAACATTCCATACTCCCGGGCGTTTTATCAATTTATGCGCGAATATGTCTGGGCTGTTTTTTTTTTCGTAGGTGGGTATAATACACCAAGCCTTCATCACGATGCATTCGTATCTTAAAAAATATGGGTATCGCCACGAACCCCATTCCATATATATTTTTTTTCGAAATTCACAGATATTTCCATCAGTAAATCCGGTCTTCATTATACTACAGGCATGAAATGAACGCACTAAACTATCAAGCTAATGATTTCGGCCAACGGCACACACACATGTTTTCTGGTTTGATCTCGACATCCCAGCGATTTTCTGTTTCTGGGCTTGTCACGGATTTTTTCGAAATTCACAGATATCTCCATCGGTAAATCCGGTCTTCATTATACTACAGGCATGAAATGAACGCACTAAACTATCAAGCTAATGATTTCGGCCAACGGCACACACACATGTTTCCTGGTTTCATGGTGTCGACACCCCAGCGGGTTTCCGCTTCTGGGGTTGTCACGGTAGATGAATTTCTTCGTGGGGTGGGTGTGGCAAAACAGAGGGTATTCAACCAATGAGATATAAGAAAAACATATGTGTGTGCATATTTTGGCTGTATAGGTCGTAGAAAATGAGCGGCTAAAAATGAACACATTACATTACACTTTTGTTGCGAATTGTTGCGAGTGCACGGGCGACTCAGTACGTTTTCATACCACGCTTTCACAGAATAGAATATCGGCTCATAAATTTGGGGTGGTGTGGGTAATTCGACAGTCTTCAAGGCCCTCCTTGAAAGTCTGAATGATTTTGTATTTCTCAGTTTGATGATGAAAAAATTATTTTTCGGTTACAAATAAATAATTCATGAATTCTGATAGAACGTGAAACAATGTTTTATTCAGGTGAACAATTACTATATATTACGTATACAAGGAAATTTCAATAATACAAACAAGGCAATTCAATTCTTTTTATTGCTCGACTCTGTCACATATAGAGTATGGCAAATGCCATAATAATAACAAAATAATATAAAAGTCAATTGATAAAGAGATAAAGCCTGTTACTGTGGCAATATCAATTTGTAAAGAAAGAAGATAGAACTAAGTATACTCAGCTGGGTTGGGCATTTATCTGGTCGTTCCTATATATATATTATGTGTGTACATCGCTATTTCACCATGTTCTGATGGAGGGTTGAACAGAATTTCTATATACTTTTCTTTGTCCATTGCTGATGTAACATTATCCTGTATTTGTAAGAGATCAGATAATGGTTTCTTTTAATATAGAGACTAGCACATGCCAATAAAAATCTCAGTCTGCGCATGCGCAAACAGGGAATTGTGGGAAAAGGCTATGGAAATACACGTTTTGGGCTCTAGGTAAGGCCCTAATGGGCCGATGGAGTCGTATGAGGTATCCATGTGAAGCACACATGAGGGGGCGTCCAGCGGGCTGGCTGAAACGTAAAACTGACGTCATTCTGCGCATGCGCAGTAGACAAAGTGTATAGAAATAGCCGTTTTGGGGTCTAGGTATGCAACTAGTGTTCTGATTGGGTCGACTGATCTTATTTTAAAACTCTCATGAAGGAGTACTCTACTGCACTACATGCCCCATATTGGGCATTCATGCTTACACAGAAAACACACAAGACAGGGTATTGAGATCTCTTTTTTTTATTCAGTGAACAACCACAACGTGAGAACAACCACGTGAAAAACTGAAGCCCAGAACAGCGGGCGTATGTACATTGAAAGTACGGAAGCCCAGAACAGGGGGCTTGTACATTGAAAGAACTGAAGCCCAGAACAGGGGGCTTGTAAACTTAAGCCCAGAACAGCGGGCGTGTGTACATTGAAAGAACTTAAGCCCAGAACGGGGCTTGTACATTGAAATGATGGGCGGCCCAGTCATAGACGAGTACATCGCGGTCCTCGGCCTTGGGGTACTCGTCAAACATCTGTACGATGGTAGATAAGGTCCTTCCCCGGCATCGATGGTACAGGTAAAACAAGCAATATTGTCCGCACACGCTACTGGTCAGGCTTTGCAACGTTTGACTGTTCCAACACCACGTCTCTGTGCCTTGATCCATGAAGTCTGTTAAATCGGGATGGAGGGGTGGCAGGCCGTACGGGTCAAAGTATTCGCCCTGCTGTTCTGTCAAGTACACGGCCACCCAGTGTTCACCGGGCCGATCCATCGGGTCCGTGTTGAGAACGTAAGCAGCAGGATACATACGGTCTAATGGGAACACATCTCGGGCGAACACCCCTTGAAAGACCATACGTGTCTCTGGGTCATTCCCCAGCACGGTGGTTATCTGGTCTGTATCCATGTTAGGTGGAGAAGTCACACAGGACGTTGCGCGCCTTGTCCACTTGAATGATGTTGTCAAACTCGGCGTAGCAGATCACATTGACGGTGGTCACCAGGGCTCGTGCAAAGTGGATTTCCAACCGTAAGTTGCCTTGCTTGGCCAGGGCCAGCTGATGGTCGTTCTCTAAGGTGGGGGTCAGATCGAAACAGAACAACGTGTATCCGTTCGCGTAGTGCTCCCGACTGATGAAATTCCCTTCGTCCTGGTTGATTTGACCGGCGGCTGTAAACAGGCTCTGATAGGCTCGAATGAAATTCCTGCGCCCAAAGTTCGGTGTTAAGGCCGTGGCTGGCACCTGTTGTCCATCCACATGCAGGCCCACAAAATTGATGCCGAAATGTTGAAAGTCAAACGGATTCTCTGGGTAGGCTCCGCTGAAACTGGTATTTTCCACACAGGCCAGGATCAATCGCTTGGGTAGTTCCCCAGGAACAGGTTTTCTTTGTTGGCGCCCATATTTCCAGCAGGCACAGAGAACACTTTGGTTTGTCATCCAAGAGGAAGTGCTGGATTCGATTTCACTTTTCGGACATACAGCACTTCCTCTTGGATGACAATCTTATAGTCCGCTGCATGCCCCTCTACGTTAGTGGCCATCAAGGCGAATGTCGGAGGCGCCCGTATCAGTCGGATTTTGATGGGGATCTTGTTCAAGAGGTACCGGTCTTGCATGAACATGTCTGTGTGCAGTCGACCCATCATATCCACCGAGGCACTGGTCGCAGTGAAAGCCTTCCGTTTGTTATATCCCCCATTGTCCACCGTGTCCATGTGCTCGGGTGTGTCCTGGTAGAATAAAGCGGCTGTCAGCTGAGACTTTTTAGCCTCTCGGCCATACGACAAAAGTGTCTCGATGTAGGCTCGATAGGGGTACGTGTTGGTGGAGTCACTGATGAGTTTGTCGCTGAGAAAAATATCCACCTGTTGAAACATCGAGTGCAGCCAGAGATTCATCGGGCCCACCGTTGCAGCTTGGACGATTCTGGTGCCATCCCCACTGACCACCTTGGCTTTCACATACAAGTATGTATGGGCTAAATCCACATAGGCCGTAACCGCATTACTGATGGTGAACTCGATGGGCCCTGTTTCGTTGATGCTGGAGAGCGGGAGATGCTCCACCCATAATCCTTGTTCGGCACTGGTCTGTGTGGGCGGCGCGGTCCACAAATCAAATTCACTGTTGGTGGAGGGGCAGGACTCGGCGTGGATCAAGGACATGTTTTAAGAAAAGATATCCTTTGTCTTCTTCGATGTGCGTCGTCGCTGGGTCGGTCGTCGACTGGTGCGTGGTCTCGGTGGGGCAGCTCTTTTATTCCCTACGGTGTGTTGTGCTTTGGCCACCAAGACGCCTCCCGCTTCTTTGGCCCGCCGTTTCAAGGATTCTTTGGGTGCCGTACCCCCAAGACATCACCGGCCACTTGCAGTCCACTGCGTACCGCTTGTTTGCCGATTGCTTTCACCCCACGCGTCACCAAGGGTAGGAACGTTTTGACGATGCTGCCGAGTATGTTCCCCAGTCCATGTCCTCGTTGCATGCGTGCACCGCTAAAGACCGGAAAGCCACCCCGGCCTGTTGGGCATAATAGTCCATATAGCTGCGTGCATTGCACTCGTAAGGTACTTTCATTATGCAAAGTGGGGAGCACGTGCTTGTCGAAAATGAAGTGTCAGCACCACTTTTCCTCGTTCGAATGCCACCGGTCGTCCCGTGTCATCTCTTATATCCACCGTGATCGTGTTGATGTCAGTTTGTCGTACGGGCAAGTAGAGCATGTGGGTGAAACTGTGGGTGACTTGACCTCCATACGTCTTTTTAATGCGGACCACCCGTAACGGAGGTGTGTTGATATCGCCCACGATGTGGTTGTCCAACACGTCCGAGTAGACGTAGAGTCCGTACATACCCGACTTCATATCCATCGGCATCTCGCCTTGGTGGGCGGTGGCACCAGCGAACGTCTTTAGATCGAAACTCAGCATTTGCTGTAGGATAGGACTCAGTATGACACTCGCCTTGGCGGAGACGATAAGCTGTGCCTTGTCGTTGTGTGCGTTGTAATCGAAATCCACGTGATTCTTGAAGGGATAGGCTTTGATGGGTTTTGAACTATTCCTGACCTCCCGTAGAGCCTTATAATGCAACAGTCTTGACAGCCCACCCACGAACTCTTTGGGGGTATCGTATTGGCCTTCGGGCAGGGTGAGTCGGGTGTTTTTGCCTTCGTAGGTCACCTCGTACCACACTTCATTGGCTCGCACGTTGTAGCACGAGTAAGGGTATTGGATATCCACGAGGCCACATTCCCATCGTCCAGGTAAATGCAACGGTTGCGGTAACTGGGTCACGTACTTGGCCACGGTGTTGTCAGGAAACACATCCAGCGAACTATTACTGGGTAGGGTGAGGTAAAACATGGCGACTGAGCTGTCCTGCTGCTGCTGTTGGTTTTAATAGGTGTTCCAGGCCTTGGGCGGTTGTGTTCGGCGTCGTGTTCGTCGCGTTGACTTGCTACGTGTCACGGCTCTGGAGATGTGGGGTGTCCTGATCGAGGGTGGTTTTTTAAAGGTCTGAAAAGAAGGTGCCCGTTGTGGTGGTGGTGTTTTGGGGGGTGACTCCGGTTCCCAGTCGGATTCCCAAGAAGGTAGTGGGCCACTCGGCGATTGCTGGGTTTGCTGCATAAAGGCCCAGCGGTGGGGGTTCCCCACCAATTCCTGTGGTACATGCATGTCTTTCAAGCCTCGAGCGAAGACCTCCCATCCTCGAGGATCGGTGTGGGACCTGCGTTGACGCATCAGGTCATTCACTAAATCCGTCATGTGGGTGCCGGTGACCACCTGATTCTGTACCAGGAGTTCGCCTTTATCATTCCAAGTCATGTTAGGATTCTGTTTCATCCGTTGTAATACCAGGCCAGCTTGTTTCTTGAACGATGCAGGTACACTCTTCAGCACTTCGTCTTCCACCCACTGTGGGGCTGTGGGTGGTACCCCTGGTAATGGCGGCTGTTGGAGCGGTGCTGAGGTCGGCGGTGTGTCACGCGGTGGTGGTGGTGGTGGTGGTGGGGTAGAGAGGGTTTTGTATTGGTCCATGAACGTCATGTACCGTTGAAGCGTCTCATTGTACCGTTGTACTTTCTCACTGTCGCTTAACCCCGGTCTCTGTAAGATCTGTTGCATCTCTCCATCGAGGGTGTTTATGGTCTTCACCGTAGGTGGGACAGGGTAGGACGATTGGAGGTTTTGCAGGAACCGTGGTTCGACGTGGACCATTTTTTTCGTGTGGTTCATTGTCGGCCAATGAGTCCACCCAATACTGGACCCAACACGGAAGCGGCCAACGGTGCTAAGATGGCCCCGAGAAAGCCGCCTTTCTGTAAAACCTTTTTCTTTTGTGTTTGAGGGACCCGCTTCTGGACTAGGGTTCGGAGGCCTGTCTTATGCTTGGCCAACTTCGCCTTCTGAGCCGGAGTCAGTGGTACGTTGCCTTTTAAGATATTGAGTCCAATCTCGCACAGGCAGCACACGAGAGCAGGGTCCGCACCGCGTACAATGGTTCGGACTAACTCGGGTGGGGCCGTCTTCAATACACGGAGCGTGGGAGCGTGCTTCCGTACTCGCGCAGACATCATGTACAACTAATGCCAGGTAGTGGGCATTTAAGCTGATGTTCCGATGTTCTTTGTTTTTACTGAACAGATTCTGCATAATGTAGATGATGCTGAGCCGTCGATGGTGGCTGCCTTTGGTAAAGAGTTTGGTCAACCGCGCATCCGTCTCCGCCATGAGATCATCCAGAACCACCAAGGTGTCGGGTTCCAAATCCGCCAGATTGGGTAGGCCTTCCACGAACGTGATGTGGGGCATTGCTGCATACGCTTCCTGCCATTCTCCGTAACACCACACGACTCGAGCAATAGGTGGGGTGATCATGCTGTCGGCGTGTTGAAGGAGCTTCCTGACGAAGTGCGTTTTGCCGGAACCTGTCGGTCCTGCGATGAGACACGTGAAGGGATGCTGCCAACGGGGGTCCATGGTTGAAGGTGTATCCGTTGTCGTGGTAACCCGCTCTTGTAAATTTGGTACGAGTGAACTGGAGTGGTGGCGGGTACAACGTCGGTCGTCGTTGTCTGTTCACTGTCAGGGATGATGATGGAGGTGGGTACAACGTCGGTCGTCGTTGTCGGTTCACTGTGAGGGATGAAATCCGGTGGGTCTTCAGACGTAGTGGGTGTACTTGGTGTAGGTGTGGAGCTTGGTGTGGAGCTCGACGTGGCTTGTACACGGGGTGTGGCGGTGACTGGGCTCGATATGGGGTTGACGTGCTTTCTGTAGACCGGTTTCACTGATGGCTGGTGTTCTCAGTTGGTTAAGTAACGTGCTGACATAGGCTACGTCGTAAAACACACCTCCGTACAACACACTCAGCAGGGTTAGCAATATCACTACAAAGCCCACTTGTGCTTTGCGCCTTTTGGGCGACGCTGTGTTCAGAGACGGTTGCACTGTGTTCATGGTCGAACGTGGAATGAAGGATGATGGCGGTGGTGTCTGGTTTTATAGTCGTTTCACCTGGTTGGCCGCGACCCAGGAATTGAAGGAACTGGGCCAGCCTTGCCATTTGACGAAATGCTCCACCGTGTAGTAGTCTTGCTGTGATTTTGCGACAGGCTGTAATTCCGTCTCGTAAAACGTGCCTAGCAACGGTTCCCCTTGAAGATCTTCCAGTTCATAGACTCGCCGCTGTCGGGGTAGGCGCCGTTTAATCAGGAAGTGCTCATCGCTCCAGTTGGGCAAGTAACTTTTCTCGAACTTGCCCTTGACTTTACTGATCCGTACAGGGTCCCCGACCTTGAACATCTCCTTCGGTGCTCGTTGCAATTGTATGGGGTACAAGACACGCCGGACTTGGGCTTCATTGTGTTGGGTCACGGTAATGGGGGCTCTCTCTATACTTCGATGATAGGCTCGATTGTAACCCCTCACAAGTTTCGGGAGAACATCGATGTACCGCCTTGTATTCTTATAGGTGAAATATTTATACATACGGCCTTTGAATGTCCTGTTGAACCTTTCCACCACGGAAGCCTTGGTCTCGTTGTACGTATGGAAGAAGAAGACCTTCTGTTTCTTGAGAAAGGCTTGGAACGGTCTGTTGAGGAATTCCGTGCCTTCGTCGGTTTGCAAATACAAAGGTTTGCGCCCGGTCTTGAAGATGTCTTTGAACGCCGCTATGAGATTCGCCCACGTTTTCGTCCGGATGGGTACCACCCACGCATACTTCGATAGGATATCGATGCACGTCAAGATATACCGATTCCCATCGTTGTGTTTGGCAAAGGCGCTCATATCGACCAAATCCGCTTGCCACTGGGCATCTATTCCACCCACGATGACCCGGTTCCGTAGAAAATGGCGACGGACAGCTCGATGTAAGGTATAGGTGTCTTGTTTTCTTAACCAATCTCGGACTTGGGCACGTTGTATCCCCTGGGGTTTGGCCGCTCGATAGAGAGCCGACAATGCACCATACGCCGCCGGACTGTCGGGACTGTAGTATAAGTTATCCCACACCTTCTCCCAGCGCTTCATGGTGACAAAATGATGATGGGCCCGGAGAGTATCGCTTATTTATAACAAGTTTCTACCACCGTTGTGTTGGTTGACTGAGTTCAGCCGGATAGTCTATAGCCTCGTCGTCTGGTTCATGACTAGACAGTTGTTCATTGGGTTCAGCCAGCGCGTGCTCAATAGCACGAGCCCACCCCAACTGGTCTGATGACCGCTCGTCCGGTGTAAACAGCTGGTCCACAATAGGCACCACTTTCTCCAAGGCTGTCCACAGGTCAGGGTCTAGGGTGAAGCTTTGCGTAGGATCGTGGTAACGCCCCACACGGACAAAGAAGGGTCCACGGTGTACGTAGTTGGCGTTCTCGAGGTGGATGAGGTTTCCGTCGAGCTCACCAGATAGCACTTGTTTGAATTTGGTCCAACCATCACGGTGTAGGGTAACCGTATTCGATACGGTCTCAGCGGGCGACCAGCAAACATCTCCACGGTCTTCCACGAGGGTGACTTTATCTTCATAGACGTGTAACCCCACCTGGGGTGTAAGGGGCAGGATGGCTCGTAGGACTGGTGATATGCTTGATCCAATGTCGAACGGTGAATGACACACACTGTGTCTGTCTCTCGTATTTATAGTCAGGTACCACTGTCAATGCCACAGAGCCAGGGTCAATAGGGCACAGACCATGACTAGGCCAACCAGCCGTCGCTGGTTCCGGCGTGAGCACTCGTGGTCCATAGCCCGCGCATCAAGGATGGCTGTCATAGTCCAGTAGTGGTGAGTGATGGCACACCTCTCCATCGAGTGCACTCTGTCGAGAACCGCTTCTGTGAACTCGTTCAGGATCTGGCGTCGCCCCCCGTTGTCGTCGAACCACTGCTCGGTAACCCGTGAGTGAATTAACCACGGCCGCATGCTGTAAAATCCTAGACGCATGGGTCTCCGTCATTCCGCAGGAATGGTGGTGTAGGACGCAGAGCGACCTGCTATATACGCCTATACGTAGCTCTACAACGTAATAAGTACCATTCTGATGGGTTAGTCCATCCGCAGCCAGGGTGTACATTCCGTGGGACTACTTTCTGCCCGCGGAGGCAGACCGCATCACCACCAGACCGCATCACCGCGGATGAATACATGGAACTATTTTTGACCTGCAAAGGCTATCTATTGTACCGGAGAGGGCCGGACATTGCCGGATATGACACCGGACGTGCCGCCATCTTGAACATACGTGCCGCCATCTTGGATATGGCCCATAATGCACCGGGGCAAAATACTCGCTTCTGATTGGACGAGAGCTCTGTGACGTCATCGATGACGTCATCTCATTTGCATAAATGGGAAGGAATTTCAGTTTTATATACCACTTATTACATAATCTACAATTGTACGCTTAGAATTTGTGGGTTTTCCTACATTTTTATCTAAACCATATCTACCATTAACAATGAATATACCATGCGATTTACACAATTCTAATAAGCACCGCCCATAGGCATCTATTCTATATACATCGTAAGATGTTCTGAATTCTGACACACCCGTATCTGTCAACTGAGTCACGTCGCTTATTATATTAATTACTTCGTCATCTAAGCAATTCTGCAAACGCATGAATTCATCAAAACGAATATAATCTTCACCTGCCGCAGTGTGCGAATTAAAATCTCCACAGAGACATACTGCACGATCATCTCGAAGATTCAGCATCTCGCATTCGATGTCGGTAAATATATCAATAGACGAGTATTTGGAGTCATCGGGTGGGATATATATATTTCCTAGAAGCACATTTTTGTCCAAATTAAACAACTGTTTATCAACCTCAAACCATTGTACGTTTTCACATTTCGTTTTCAAAGCTTTGACAGAACTATCTAGTGACAATTTCACGCATGTTACCAAACCTCCCGATCTGCGTATTGATCATTTTTTTTTCTGTTTTTGAAATTGACTTTATAACCTAAATTTTCAAATTCCCCTTCTAATTCAGCAATGTCTGCGTCATCCGTTTTACTCTCGGTAAATAGTCCAGTAAATCTAGCGCATTTTTGGGGTCAACCCACCACAAATTGCAACAGAATTTATTTCACTGCTATGCATTTCAGAAAGGTCCCCAGAATAACATACTAAAAGACTACAATCTCATATGCATGGGAAATATCTTAAATTTCAAGTTGAAATTTGAGGTATTTTCCGCGAAATTTCGGTATTTACCTGTCTCTTGTTCGTATAAGAAAACTTTGTACTTGGTACTAAGCGTGGAAGAAATGGGTCATTACTTACATTCATCCCATTCGTTATCATATCGAGGTTATACTCAGCCTAAAATAATACCCTTGCACGAAAATATTTATGGAGAAATTCAAAATGGCGCATGTATGGGGTCATCCTAAATCTGAACTTTTTACCATTTTCATGAGTCCCCGCAATCTATCTGGGTTTTTTTAGCTAGACCCATAACAAAATGCAACAGAATTTTTTTTGACTGGTATGCATTTCAAATAGGTCCCCAGAACAACATACTAAAAGTCTACCAAAATCTATTTGGTGAAGATACGACTTTTTCTAAAACAAAGATACATCATCATGCTTCATATAAGAAGATAGAAAATATTGGTTTGTCTCTGAATAAGGACAGTTTACCATCCAGAAATCCAATCAACACATGATGATCTAGGATACATTATTCTATGGCGGTGAAAAGATTTGCATTCCCAATGGATTTGCTCATAAAAGTAGATAGCAAAACGATAGTTCAGCACCAGGGCACATAATCATACATGGTAATATCTTGCAAGTTGGCATTATTTTCATTACCATTGTTATCCGAAAGGGAACTGACAAGCTGTGATATATTTTCTTTCAACCTGTGACAATCACAGACAATAGTTCCATCAACTTATAAAAATATAACTCTATTATCACAAGCACGTAGCAAGTGCCAGGTCCGATATTCAATAGTGTTTGTACCTTGTTGAAAAAAATGCAACCTTACCAATCAGGAGAGAGAGAGAAATTAGATTCAATGTCGCGTTTAGCAATAGTTCAGATATATAACGACAATCTGCCAAACATTTATGATCCATCACAATTGTTTGTAAGACAAATGTTGTTGATGAAAGAAGAATAATTATGCAGATCCTAATATATCATTTAATTATCAAACAAGTAATATTTTGAATTACAGGCAAAGTTGACGGCATAACTTATCATGTTTTATCTTACATTCTGGTTCATGGTAACATTATTAGGGGAAGTGACTTCTCATACATATTGTTGATGTCTTTTATTGTTATTCCTCATGAATTACAACACATATAAGGGAAGTGGGAAGAGGTGCCGACATACTGGCAGAGCCATATGACTCCACAGTATAGTCTTCCGGATAACCTATTCTAAAGCACATACCAAGAATCTAACGATTCGTGATATGTGTTGTATCTCAGGTACGCTTTTATTGTACCTGTTCATGTGGAAACTTGGATGATATGACCACACGGCCCCTAGCACCGGCATAAGCGGTATTAGATACAAATCTAGAGAGCTATGATGGGAACATGATATCATGAACACTGCCATAAGTTGAGGAATATTTCACAGCACTATCAATCCCAATACCAGTCTTCGCCAATGTCATTTTCAATTTTCAAACGTCTGGATTTGATGAGTTTACACAGCTCAGTCGTTTGCATTCTCCACACACACTTGCCATGATCCTTACAGGCGCATCTGCTTCAGCTGCAATCCTTCTTGCAGTTCCAGCTGATAACCTCAAGTAACCCCTGAAGCTGGTGGCAGATCAGTTTTCACAGGGAGAAACCGATTGAATTGTCCACTCCCATTTTTGTGACTGCAATGGATGGTCCTTCGTCTGGATTACTACTGTATAAACATATAAGCGTTTTCTATGCTGCTGCAATAAATGCCCTTCATCGGGACTCCCATGACCTGGATGAACACTTCAGCTCAGTGACAGTTGTCTTCTTCAAGGCAGCATCCTTGTCAATGCCATATGGTCGGAATACTGTGTCACAGCCCAGAATGGCATGCACAAGCAACATATTTGTACAGACTTGCATTCCCAGCACAGCCTTTGTCTTCTTGACATTCCAAACTCTAAGGCCCCGCTGTTGGCCGACCTGTATCTGTTCTCTTATGAATATGACTATATGCAGGCGCTTTCAAAAACCGATCCATTCAAAGCCCGTTCCTTCTCATTCACCAAACGCTATATAGACGATCTTTTCGCTGTGGATAATCGCTATATAAATGACGCAGTGAAGGATATATATCCACCTTCACTGGATTTGAAGGAAACTACAGATAGCCCTACAGGCACATCTTATTTAGATCTCTATCTCTATAAAAATGAAGCGGGCATTCTCTCGTCGACTTTATGACAAAAGAGATGATTACAATTTCGACATCGTAAACTATCCCTTTCTGGATAGTAATATTCCAGTGGGACCTGCATATGGCGTATACATATCTCGCTTAGTAGCATTTGCTAGATCCTGTGTGAAATGTGATGATTTTAATCAACGTCACAAAACATTGTTGCAGAAACTTATAAAACAGGGCTATTCCATCAAGCGCCTCCACTCAAAGTTTCTCAAATTTGGCGATACATATCGCATGCTGATAGTAAAATACGAACGTAGCGTGCAAGATCTATGGCGCTACGTTTCGTAACTTGTGTCTAATTCCGCTTAACCCGGGGCTGGGGGCCGTATGAACCCATGTACTTCAAGATCCTCATGGTACTCATATGAACAGTCACAATCAAAGCGTGACTGAGATACATCTTTTTTAGATGACGACTCTATAACGAATATTATGGATTAAGAATACTGATCAGCGATACGGATTTGATATTTTTGGAACATCATGATGTCTTGCCGGCATCATTGAAAACTGTTGACAGCTTCTCTCTTGCAGGAAACACGCCTATGTTTATGTATACTATGATTGTCTTTTTGAATTTGGTGCTAATAATGTTATGTGGAAAATGGAATAGGTCTTTGGATTATGGACGTGGATATTCTCTAATGGACGACGGCTGGATTATGAATGACGGACTAGACGCTTGTAATGGTCATTCAGTCAAAGAAAGACGAATTCCTAGCAAACAACGTCAACAAGTAGCAGTTCATTACTCTTATGAGTGACCAGTTGGAAAGGGCGGGATGTTTCATATGCAGATGTTTTTATTGTAAAAGCTGCCGTTCAATCGACTGAAAGCATGAAAACTTTGGTTGGTGATGATATTGACCTGTTAATTCTGCTCTGTTTTCATGCAGACATGGATGACAATGACATCTACTTTCAGCCAAGAGAGAATGCAAAGAAACGGATAGTTTGTAATGTCAAGAAGACAAAGGCTGTACTGGAAAGGTAAGTCTGCACAAATATGCTGTTTGTGCATGCCATTCAGGGCTGTGACACAGTATACTGATCATATGGCATTGGCAAATGTGCGGACGTAAAGAAAATAACGCTCAGTGAGCTATTTCGCCAACAAGCTGAAGTATTCAACCAGGCCTTTGAGGGTCCCGATGGAGGTTGTCTATTGCAGGTGCTTGTGTGTTTATACAATGGTAACCCTGACGAAGCAATTGGCTGCATGAGATACAAGCGTTTCTGTGACAAAAACGAACCATACATGTGCAGGTACAAAACCTTCCATCAACATCAGCATCAGCTAAGTATCAAGGTTCGTGTGTTTAGAGTGGAAAGGGGAAGACCATCCATTGCATCCACAAGAAAACTGTGAAAACTGAACTGCCACCGGTTCCAGTGGCACTCTTTGAGGTTATCAGGTGCAACTGCAAGAAAGATTGCAGCTGAAGAAGATGCATCTGTAGGAGCATGGCCTATATTGTTGAAAATATAAAATGAAACATGGTAAATGGCATGGTAGAACGTCATGGTAGAACATCGAGATTGCCTATAATCTAGATTATTACTTGTTTGATAATTAGATGATAGGATCTGCATAATTATTCTTCTTTCGTCAAAACGTATCTGACACACAATTGCGATAGATCATTAATGGTTTGCAGAGCTGTATTTTTCAACAAGGCACAAGTTGTGATAATAGAGAGATTTCTCCATGAGTGGATTTTTGGAAATATTGTCTTTGACAGTTATCGGTTGAAGGAAAATATATCACAGCTTGTCATTTCATTTATTTTGGGAGAGAATTCCTCTTTCATATGATTATGCTAATGGCAAAAATGTTAACTGTCTGAATATTACCATGTATAATTCATATAGCCTGATGCTGAACTATCAGTTTGCTATCTACTCTTATGAGCAAATCCACCGGGGAGACACATGTTTTCACCACCATGGCATACTGTATCCTGGGTCATGTATTAATTGGGTTTCTGGATGATAAACTGTCCTTATTCACGGAAAAAACAATGTTCTACCTTGCTTATATGAGGCATAATGTCCTATTATGTATTATAAAATGGCGTATCTTTTTTTTCAAAAAAAATTGTATCTCAACCAAATAGATTTTGGTAGACTTTTAGTATGTTGTTCTGGGAACCTATTAGAAATGCCTACCAGTGAAAAAATTTGTGTTGCAATTTGTTTTGAGTCCAGCTAATAAAAAAGCAGATAGATTGCCTGGAATGTCATGAAAATGGTAAAAAGTTCAGATTTAGAATGACCCCATACATCCGCCATTTTGAATTTCTCCATAAATATTTTCGTGCAAGGGTATTATTTTAGGCTGAGTATAACCTTGATATGATAACGAATAGAATGAGTGTAAGTAATGACCCATTTCTTTCACGCTTAGTACCAAGTACAAGGTTTTCTTATAGGAGCAAGAGACAGGTAAACACTGAAATTTCGCAAAAACTACCTCAAATTTCAACTTGAAATTTAATATATTTCCCATGCATATCTGTTTGTAGACTTTTAGTATGTTATTCTAGAGACCTTTCGGAAATGCACTGCAGCAAAAACAATTCTGTTGCAATTTGTGGTGGGTCAAACCTCAATTTGACTGGACTAAAACAAGACAATATCACTATAGCCTATGTAATCGGCAAAATCTACACATTTTAATCTATGTTTCAACCCACACACATTAAGTACCCGAACTGATATAAATTTGATCGCTGTCTTTCTGGATACGTATATAACGTGCGTGTAGACCGTACTCCACACCAGTCCTAGCCCATTTTTGTCATTCCCTGTGAGCTTTGACCAGTAGACTGCTCGCTATTCAGGGGGCGAAACACTCCCCGCCGCCAAATCTTGTCCCGTTGTCCGCTCGGACTCTGCCGTCTTCGCTATCTTGGAGCTCCCGGGCCTCGACTTAATTGCCCCCCTTCTATTGTAACCCGCGCCTCGAGCACGAAGCATGATAACACGGCACTATATATAGGTCACCGTACACAATCTACAAAAATTGAGAAAAACGTAAATATAAAATTGTTTCAACACCAAAGACTTCGCAGACTGCTAGCAAACTGCTTTGGAAGCATCGATAGAGTGAACAGAACCGACAGACTTTTCGAAAAACGCGAGAAAATAGCCAAAAATACGGAGTTGAAATTATGCGTGTGTGCTCTAAGAAATCCCGTCGAAAGAGGCCCGGACAATTCAGGGACCCCCCTAAAGGCGCAATTAATCTCCCCGGCCTATATACTCCAACACGTGGAAAGAACATGGCAAAGCCGAACAGCGAACACAAACAAGAGAGATAACTCTCACCGACATATACACCCCCCCCCCTCCCCCTCCAATACAGAATAAATCGGTTTATCGTTTAAGGATAACCCATATTATTTGTGTGATAAAACCAGACGATGTAAGGTTGTCTCTTCGTCATTCAAACCTTTGGTCGTGTATATGTATCCAGTGGGTTATGCCTGTTATAATAATCACACCATTATCCAGTCACAATCAGTTTAACAAATGACCTTGACCGTACATCACCAAGCATAAAATCTATACAAGAATATATTGTAAGCAGCGAGCGCTTTCGATTAGTTGACCCTGTTCAGTATGTCAGTCGACAAATCTCGTGTGTGTTGGTTCTGATTGGTTCTCTAATGAGCCACAGCTCCCTCAAATAAACTGGTATTTAGATATATTTACATAAAATATACTGCAGTGTACTCAACGCAACGAAATAGAATCTGTGATTATATTAGGATTTTATGTAAAGAACATCGTCACCATCATGTCTTGTAGACTGAAAATCCTCTTGTTGAAAACCATTTTATGTTCTCGTTATATTTAGTTATACACATATGGAATTGGTGCTAACTATCATACGAAATAGGTCTTTTAATCTGAAATTCTTTTAAGGAACGACGGCTGGATATTGAATGCCGATCTAATGCTTGCTATTTTCACCTTCGCGGAAAGAAATTATTTACTTTTTGAAGGGAAAAATGGTTTCCGTTCTGGTATGAGTGTATGGTGTACATATTTGTATTGAATAGTAGGCCCATAGTTAATAAAATACTTTCCTCTGGTAAAGATGTGTTTGCCTGTTTTATTGATCCGCAGAAGGCATTAGCTGAATAGGCATCTATTTCGTGTACTATTACATGATGGAGTCAATCAGAATTGAGAAAGAAGCGGCCCATCAACTCACTGTTCCGAGGATGGATGGACAGTTACGTTAGATTTTGAATCGCTCGGCAAAGGTAAAAAATTGCACAAATTTACTAATTTGACGACGGGAATATGTAAAGTTATACTTGTAGAATATGCTGATGTATTTTGTTTGGCGGTAAACCGTTTATTTCTCGATTCACCCAGAGTGCGTTTCAGACCTTGGTTTAGTGTTATATAAAGCATGGGGTTATATATAGAGACCCCATATTTCGACATTTCACCGTAATACACCCCAAAACTCTTGGTTTGAGGGCCTGTGATCGAGACCCAACTATGTTAAGGTCACAGGTTCAAATCAGCTGTGTTCTTATATGAGAAATGAATCAAATTCTCATTTTACTAACTTTGGTTATTGCGTTGTTCAAACTCCCGCATATTAGCGATGACCTGACAAATTCGAGGAATTTGAAGTGATTGTGGAGAGGCTTGATGCGAGGCCAAAACTCGGAGTATTCTCTGTAGCATCAACCGAGAATTGAGATGAATACAGGTCACTTCATCCACAAACCAACTCGTCCCCAACCAACTCGTCCCCAACTTCAGTCAAGTCGTCCCCAATTTTGAGTCAACTCGTCCGCAACCTTGAGTCAACTCGTCCCCAAATAAAAATCAGATTTTATCAGCGAATATGGTCAAATTTAAATGACACTAAGGTAAAATTATATTGAATATATGTTTTATTTCGATGGCAATGTCTTTTGATAAAAATGTACAGAAAAATTGCACTTCTAAAGAGCACAACTGGGATACACGTGTATATGGTCCGTATATGTTTATAATTAGCTAGCCCCTTTCCCACACGTTCGTATTAATTACATGTTTGCAAAAATTTTGAGTTCGCAAGAAGAAGAAGAAGAAAATGTCAGTAGTCAGTGTGAATTCGCTAGCTGGTTGGGCCGTTCAAGTCACCAACGCCTCGACGAAGCTGCGATGCAGTCCTGGGTCCCTCCCTGTACTCCTCCCACAACTTGAAATCGCGTACAGTATCTTGTGTTGGTCAAAGTTCAGAATGACATAACTTGATTGAAATTGTAGTTTAAGGGCCGCTTCCCATACGGATTTCGCGGCCCAGCAATTCAATTTTTTATTTAAATTTCACGGTACATTTCTTCGTTAATTTAAGATCTTTTGCAGCGCTAGATATTAAAATAAAACATAAATGACATTACTTTGGAAACTCTAGATTTTATATCCTAATATTTCAAGACTCAAAGACAACTTGCTCCTTAACTCCAAATGTTAGTTTACTCATCGATTGTTCAAGGAAGTGTCAGTGATTACTCAGTAAAACAATGGACACCCTTACTGTCCAGAAGTGTCACACTTCATGTGAAGTGTGCCTAGAAGTGACTCTGAAGAGTACACTGAAAAGGCACTTCAACAACAGAGATAAATACTGGCACACTTCATAGGTACTTCATTAGAAAAAGGCAGTAGCCAAGGGACTCCTCAAAGACACTTCATGGGCTTTGCCAATTTCATAGCAAAAAATGAGGGACTTCAGAGACACTTCTGAGACTTGGTTATTGTTCAGCATAATCCAAGGTACTCCTCAAAGACACTTCATGGACTTTGTCAGTTTTTCAGCAAAACTTGGGGGACTTCAGAGACACTTCTGAGACTTGGTTATTGTTCAGCATAATCTAAGGTACTCCTCAAAGACACTTCTTGGACTTTGTCAGTTTTATAGCATAATTTACTTGGGGGACTTCCCCTTGAAAAAATATCTTATAGGATCCTATCAGATTCTGAAAAATCCTATAAGATTCTGAAAAAAATCCTATGAGATTCTAAAAAATCCTATAAGATTCTGAAAAATCCAATAAGATTCAATCCAATAGGATTTCTAGATTTTTGGAATTTTTCCACAAACTGTTACAGTAACATAACTTATAACATTACATAACATTATTGTAGTTATAGAGCTACATGTATACAAGTTTCAATGATATTAATTACCTCTGGGAATATCCCAGCTTAAAGTTTGCTGATTTGATTTCACTCAGTGACATCAAATCTCATTTCCATGAAACCACTAAACACCAGATTTGTACTTCACAGTTCAAAATAGCTGCAACTGTGTAAAATATTCACATGTGGTTACTGACATATTACTCAGAACGGTGAACACTTTTTTGGATCTTTGACAGTGATCTGTACCATGGGTTCCCATTTGAATAAAATAAATATATTAATACTATCAGTCTCTCACATATTAGTGTTATCAAAATAGTATCATATTAGATGATTAAATCTTGTTGAATTGAGATTTTATAATCAGTCCAAATCCATGATTTTATAGTAGAATTGGACAAAATGGGAAAATATTTTTAAAAGAATCAGTTCTAACATAATGTCAGCAACAAAAAATGCCCATTAAAGAATACTTTATATTATCCTCTTCGTTATTATCAATTGTTTAAATATAATATAAATATAATTTCTGTTTCTGATAGTCTTTCCTTTTAAATGTCTTATCAAAATGGGTGGAGTTATCTGCCCTTGAAAATTTAATTGACCACCGGGGGCGCCACCATCAACAACAACAACAATGGCTGACCTAAGTGCAAAAGTCAGGTGGATTTGTTCATGTTTAAGCTAGAAGTATGGAGGTTTGAAGAACTGTATTGCAGATGGTGATGAGTGCAGCTAGTGATATGGTAAGTAAATTATAAATATAACTATAATTCTTCTTTTTTCAAACTTAATATTAGCAAAGAACTAGACTGAAACGACTTCACCTTATAATTGCAGTCAAATTTAATGGGTCATATAGCATGGCTTTCACAAAGAAATATCCATATCTCTGTCTCACTATCACTTTCAGATCTACCCAGGTTCATCAAGGCAGTGTATTGTTATGAGTGTGTGAATTGTCAGCTTGGAAACCCCAGGCTTGGGGACCTCATATGAAGATTGGCATGCACCCCTGGCATGCCTGGAGGAAATCCCCTGAGGGTGAGATATTTTTATCACAAAATTGCTTGTATATACTTCCTGTTCATGTCGAACAGGGGGATTTAACTGGCTGGGGGATGATAGTTCTAAATAAATTATCTTGTTGTTTTGAACTGTTTATTAATTTATCAAATTTATTGATTTTTGTTCCTTCCACAAGATTAGAAAATATTTCCATACTAAATTGTTGACAAAATGGTAAAGAAATATGTTTTAAAATATATTGATAATAAAATGTTAGCATAACCTATTTTAGCTGTAATCAGAAAAAGTATAATCATGCTATGATTAGACTTTCAATCATTAATAACAGGCTATATTTTCCTTGTTTATTGATTGCATATTTCATATATAAGGATCTTCACATACTTCAATGGTACATTCCTACCCACATCTTGAGAAATGAGAACATTTCATTTTAAAAAAATTTTTAGTACAATTTATAGTTAATAAGCATTTATTTTTCATTCTTTACCCTTTATGGTAGTCAACCTATTCAATCATCCTGAGTGTATTAAAAAAAAAGGAGAACTGGATTGCATGTCATATGGAACCATATATACAACTGATCAGGTTTTAATTATACGCATGTATTTCTCGCAACAGGTCAAGAAGTCCACAATTCAGACTGGTGGGTTTCAGCAAAGGTTGGATTCCATCCAAGGGGACCCCAGGGCAACTAAAGCAAACTATCCTTCGAAAGATCTGCTGCTTCAAGTTCAAGTTGGATAAGAAGACTGTCACCCTTGAATAATAATAATACTAATACTGCAATAAATTCTCATACCAAAGACTGCATGTAAATACATACATAGTACTATGTTGTATGTTGTCTCAAGGATTTGTGCTAGTGGTTATATAAATTACACGTTTCTTGTTAAGAACCACCAGGTTTATTGTAAATATTTTATGACATACTGTTTTGTCCCACTCCCCGTGCTTTCTCTACATAAAACGTTCTGTGCTCAAATATATATTTGTGTCTTCTTTTCTGGGAAAATAAATATCTCGTGGCTATATATACATACCTTTCATTACACGAATTTGCTATGATACTAATAAGGTACTTCAAGAGCACTTCAGAAGTGCATATGAAAGGTATCCTTCTAAAGAAGTGTGAATGAAGTGCCTTGCCATATAAGGACATTGAATTGCCTCATATATAGTCCAGTAAACCTAGCCCATTTTGGGGGTCAACCCACCACAAATTGCAACAGAATTTATTTCACTGCTATGCATTTCAGAAAGGTCCCCAGAATAACATACTAAAAGTCTACAATCTCATATGCATGGGAAATATCTTAAATTTCAAGTTGAAATTTGAGGTATTTTCCGCGAAATTTCGGTGTTTACCTGTCTCTTGTTCGTATAAGAAAACTTTGTACTTGGTACTAAGCGTGGAAGAAATGGGTCATTACTTACATTCATCCCATTCGTTATCATATCGAGGTTATACTCAGCCTAAAATAATACCCTTGCACGAAAATATTTATGGAGAAATTCAAAATGGCGCATGTATGGGGTCATCCTAAATCTGAACTTTTTACCATTTTCATGACAGTCCCCGCAATCTATCTGTTTTTTTTTTAGCTAGACCCATAACAAAATGTAACAGAATTTTTTTTGACTGGTATGCATTTCAAATAGGTCCCCAGAACAACATACTAAAAGTCTACCAAAATCTATTTGGTGAAGATACGACTTTTTCTAAAACAAAGATACATCATCATGCTTCATATAAGAAGATAGAAAATATTGGTTTGTCTCTGAATAAGGACAGTTTACCATCCAGAAATCCAATCAACACATGATGATCTAGGATACATTATTCTATGGCGGTGAAAAGATTTGCATTCCCAATGGATTTGCTCATAAAAGTAGATAGCAAAACGATAGTTCAGCACCAGGGCACATAATCATACATGGTGATATCTTGCAAGTTGGCATTATTTTCATTACCATTGTTATCCGAAAGGGAACTGACAAGCTGTGATATATTTTCTTTCAACCTGTGACAATCACAGACAATAGTTCCATCAACTTATAAAAATATAACTCTATTATCACAAGCACGTAGCAAGTGTCAGGTCCGACATTCAATAGTGTTTGTACCTTGTTGAAAAAAATGCAACCTTACCAATCAGGAGAGAGAGAGAAATTAGATTCAATGTCGCGTTTAGCAATAGTTCAGATATATAACGACAATCTGCCAAACATTTATGATCCATCACAATTGTTTGTAAGACAAATGTTGTTGATGAAAGAAGAATAATTATGCAGATCCTAATATATCATTTAATTATCAAACAAGTAATATTTTGAATTACAGGCAAAGTTGACGGCATAACTTATCATGTTTCATCTTACATTCTGGTTCATGGTAACATTATTAGGGGAAGTGACTTCTCATACATATTGTTGATGTCTTTTATTGTTATTCCTCATGAATTACAACACATATAAGGGAAGTGGGAAGAGGTGCCGACATACTGGCAGAGCCATATGACTCCACAGTATAGTCTTCCGGATAACCTATTCTAAAGCACATACCAAGAATCTAACGATTCGTGATATGTGTTGTATCTCAGGTACGCTTTTATTGTACCTGTTCATGTGGAAACTTGGATGATATGACCACACGGCCCCTAGCACCGGCATAAGCGGTATTAGATACAAATCTAGAGAGCTATGATGGGAACATGATATCATGAACACTGCCATAAGTTGAGGAATATTTCACAGCACTATCAATCCCAATACCAGTCTTCGCCAATGTCATTTTCAATTTTCAAACGTCTGGATTTGATGAGTTTACACAGCTCAGTCGTTTGCATTCTCCACACACACTTGCCATGATCCTTACAGGCGCATCTGGTTCAGCTGCAATCCTTCTTGCAGTTCCAGCTGATAACCTCAAGTAACCCCTGAAGCTGGTGGCAGATCAGTTTTCACAGGGAGAAACCGATTGAATTGTCCACTCCCATTTTTGTGACTGCAATGGATGGTCCTTCGTCTGGATTACTACTGTATAAACATATAAGCGTTTTCTATGCTGCTGCAATAAATGCCCTTCATCGGGACTCCCATGACCTGGATGAACACTTCAGCTCAGTGACAGTTGTCTTCTTCAAGGCAGCACCCTTGTCAATGCCATATGGTCGGAATACTGTGGCACAGCCCAGAATGGCATGCACAAGCAACATATTTGTACAGACTTGCATTCCCAGCACAGCCTTTGTCTTCTTGACATTCCAAACTCTAAGGCCCCGCTGTTGGCCGACCTGTATCTGTTCTCTTATGAATATGACTATATGCAGGCGCTTTCAAAAACCGATCCATTCAAAGCCCGTTCCTTCTCATTCACCAAACGCTATATAGACGATCTTCTCGCTGTGGATAATCGCTATATAAAATGACGCAGTGAAGGATATATATCCACCTTCACTGGATTTGAAGGAAACTACAGATAGCCCTACAGGCACATCTTATTTAGATCTCTATCTCTATAAAAATGAAGTGGGCATTCTCTCTCGTCGACTTTATGACAAAAGAGATGATTACAATTTCGACATCGTAAACCATCCCTTTCTGGATAGTAATATTCCAGTGGGACCTGCATATGGCGTATACATATCTCGCTTAGTAGCATTTGCTAGATCCTGTGTTAAATGTGATGATTTTAATCAACGTCACAAAACATTGTTGCAGAAACTTATAAAACAGGGCTATTCCACCAAGCGCCTCCACTCAAAGTTTCTCAAATTTGGCGATACATATCGCATGCCGATAGCAAAATACGAACGTAGCGTGCAAGATCTATGGCGCTACGTTTCGTAACTTGTGTCCAATTCCGCTTAACCCGGGGCTAGGGGCCGTATGAACCCATGTACTTCAAGATCCTCATGGTACTCATATGAACAGTCACAATCAAAGCGTGACTGAGATACATCATTCTTTAGATGACGACTTTATAACGAATATTATGGATTAAGAATACTGATCAGCGATACGGATTTGATATTTTTGGAACATCATGATGTCTTGCCGGCATCATTGAAAACTGTTGACAGCTTCTCTCTTGCAGGAAACACGCCTATGTTTATGTATACTATGATTGTCTTTTTGAATTTGGTGCTAATACTGTTATGTGGAAAATGGAATAGGTCTTTGGATTATGGACGTGGATATTCTCTAATGGACGACGGCTGGATTATGAATGACGGACTAGACGCTTGTAATGGCCATTCAGTCAAAGAAAGACGAATTCAGTAGCAGTTCATTACTCTTATGAGTGACCAGTTGGAAAGGGCGGGATGTTTCATATGCAGATGTTTTTATTGTAAAAGCTGCCGTTCAATCGACTGAAAGCATGAAAACTTTGGTTGGTGATGATATTGACCTGTTAATTCTGCTCTGTTTTCATGCAGACATGGATGACAATGACATCTACTTTCAGCCAAGAGAGAATGCAAAGAAACGGATAGTTTGTAATGTCAAGAAGACAAAGGCTGTACTGGAAAGGTAAGTCTGCACAAATATGCTGTTTGTGCATGCCATTCAGGGCTGTGACACAGTATACTGATCATATGGCATTGGCAAATGTGCGGACGTAAAGAAAATAACGCTCAGTGAGCTATTTCGCCAACAAGCTGAAGTATTCAACCAGGCCTTTGAGGGTCCCGATGGAGGTTATCTATTGCAGGTGCTTGTGTGTTTATACAATGGTAACCCTGACGAAGCAATTGGCTGCATGAGATACAAGCGTTTCTGTGACAAAAACGAACCATACATGTGCAGGTACAAAACCTTCCATCAACATCAGCATCAGCTAAATATCAAGGTTCGTGTGTTTAGAGTGGAAAGGGGAAGACCATCCATTGCATCCACAAGAAAACTGTGAAAACTGAACTGCCACCGATTCCAGTGGCACTCTTTGAGGTTATCAGGTGCAACTGCAAGAAAGATTGCAGCTGAAGAAGATGCATCTGTAGGAGCATGGCCTATATTGTTGAAAATGTAAAATGAAACATGGTAAATGGCATGGTAGAACGTCATGGTAGAACATCGAGATTGCCTATAATCTAGATTATTACTTGTTTGATAATTAGATGATAGGATCTGCATAATTATTCTTCTTTCGTCAAAACGTATCTGACACACAATTGCGATAGATCATTAATGGTTTGCAGAGCTGTATTTTTCAACAAGGCACAAGTTGTGATAATAGAGAGATTTCTCCATGAGTGGATTTTTGGAAATATTGTCTTTGACAGTTATCGGTTGAAGGAAAATATATCACAGCTTGTCATTTCATTTATTTTGGGAGAGAATTCCTCTTTCATATGATTATGCTAATGGCAAAAATGTTAACTGTCTGAATATTACCATGTATAATTCATATAGCCTGATGCTGAACTATCAGTTTGCTATCTACTCTTATGAGCAAATCCACCGGGGAGACACATGTTTTCACCACCATGGCATACTGTATCCTGGGTCATGTATTAATTGGGTTTCTGGATGATAAACTGTCCTTATTCACGGAAAAAACAATGTTCTACCTTGCTTATATGAGGCATAATGTCCTATTATGTATTATAAAATGGCGTATCTTTTTTTTCAAAAAAAATTGTATCTCAACCAAATAGATTTTGGTAGACTTTTAGTATGTTGTTCTGGGAACCTATTAGAAATGCCTACCAGTGAAAAAATTTGTGTTGCAATTTATTTTGAGTCCAGCTAATAAAAAAGCAGATAGATTGCCTGGAATGTCATGAAAATGGTAAAAAGTTCAGATTTAGAATGACCTCATACATCCGCCATTTTGAATTTCTCCATAAATATTTTCGTGCAAGGGTATTATTTTAGGCTGAGTATAACCTTGATATGATAACGAATAGAATGAGTGTAAGTAATGACCCATTTCTTTCACGCTTAGTACCAAGTACAAGGTTTTCTTATAGGAGCAAGAGACAGGTAAACACTGAAATTTCGCAAAAAATACCTCAAATCTCAACTTGAAATTTAATATATTTCCCATGCATATCTGTTTGTAGACTTTTAGTATGTTATTCTAGAGACCTTTCGGAAATGCACTGCAGCAAAAACAATTCTGTTGCAATTTGTGGTGGGTCAAACCTCAATTTGACTGGACTAATATTCTAATTAGGTACTTCAAGAGCACTTCAGAAGTGCCTTTGAAGGCTACCCTTCTGTGGAAGGGTGGATGAAGTGCCTTTGCAGTACCTTATTAACATATTTGAGGCACACTTCAAAAGTACTTCCAAGTGACTTCATTGTGACTTCAATGGCCTTATATGGCATTGCCACAAAACAATACCCACACTGTAAGCACACTTCTGACTCTGAGCGTAGCACTTCAAGGTTAAAATATGGCCACACTTTAAAGTTACTTCAAAGTTACTTCAAAGACACTTCTGGACAGTAAGGGCAGCCAATCAACTTAATCCGTTATGCTGCCCATTGAAATGTATCCTTCGAAGATTACCTTTGATGGTGTTGATGAGTTGGTGAATTATAAGATTAAGTCAACCTTTTGCAGGACAAGTCCAGACCAGAAGTATAACAGAAAGAGATTCAGTGAAGAAAAAGCAAAAATAAATTGCAAGTAATAAAATTATTATCTTTGCTATTTGCTATTGCTAAATGTAACGCCTGTAAAGATCTTAACTAAGAAATGTTCCGTGAAATTTAAATAATTTGAGTTGCTGGACCGCGAAATCCGTATGGGAGGCGACCCTTGAGCTATAATTTCAATCAATATTCAATAATAGGACATAGCATGTATGTAAAGTTGATAAAGAAATGTTAAATTTGTCAGTATAATTTGATTTTTATTTGGGGGCGAGTTGACTCAAGGTTGGGGACGAGTTGACTCAAAGTTGGGGACGAGTTGTGTGGGGACGAGTTGGTTTGTGAGCGAAGTGACCTGATCCCATTGAGATAGCGGCGGCATATGTAATAGAGAGACATGGATATAAGTGAGGAATTCTCACACTACTACAGATGGAATCGAGGACAATTTCAAGACGATATAATTGCGGCAATTTGTTATAACATATTGACTCCAAGTATGGAGCTACGCTGCTCGACGGATTAGCATTTTGTGGAATATAAACATTTCCAAATATATAAGCCTTAATATTGTCACCCGTTAATTGAAATTTGCCGAGCAAAAACTCAACACAGCTTTTGAATCTCTCCTGTTAACGACGTCACTGGTGTTAGACCTAAGCAATCAGACAGCTACCAGTATGCAGATTTGTATGTTACCAAGGGCGTTTTATCCTCTAACATTTCCTCGATAAATGCATAAAATTTGCTAATTGAAACAAAGATATTGGAAAGTTGTTTATTTCGGGAAAGTGTAATGACACAGTAATGAATGAGATACTGTGCCAGAATGGTTGAAAGATGAGAAACTGATCAGCAATACGCTTGCGTCCAACCAGTGGATGGAGCAGGCCCAGGAAATATATGTTGTTCTAATAAAGGCATTTACGGGTTCTTCCGATTTCACAACCAACGATGAAAGAGTGATATTTTATACATGCCTACACGAAACAAATCCTGTTGAAACAGTTTGTAAGCCGAAAAAAAACAAGAAAGAAAACGTTGTTTGTCCAGTTGAACTTGCCGGGTCGCTTTGTAGGTTTTGCAGGTTCGGGGGACTGGGTAGCAGACTGGGTAGCAGAGTATAACAATCAAGGGGATAATTAAATACCGGTACGTTCGTTTATTACATTTTAATTGTACATAAGTACAGACGGATAAACAAGTAAATAATCCTGCATATGGAACCCGACATAATTTGCAGAATTCATGTTTTTCGTCGTCACAGTCGTGCTCTGAATAGAACCTTCTACGGCGCCTCCCGGATTTAAATTTGTAACGCAATCAGAACTAGAGGTTCCGCTTTGACCCTTGAGTTGCCGCTCCGGCATGAAGCCTATGCTGGTTGTTTTTTTAAGCAAAAACATACGTCTCCCCCAACCTCCCACCTTGCCTTGATTGGGCACATAATGTAAGGGAAAGTGCTATAAAATGAATGTAGCAATAAGTATCCTAAACAAAGCTGCGCATCTAAAAATATTAATTACAAAGAGGCAATTTTTATTGTTGCAGTAACCCAGTGAGGAGTCGGGATTTATATAGCAATGAGTGGATTGTTGACATCTACAACGTCCAACCAATGTGAAATACATGTAATTGTGAAGCATCAACTATTTCGAAACTGATCACGTTATAAGAAAGATGCAAAACATACAAGAGCCACACCTATAGTTTACATGCTGTACCGTATAGAAGTTTCATGCATCTGCCTTCAGTAGTTTCCAAGATATGGAGTGAACAAAAATTGGACAGACAGATAAGCACAATTTGCATGGACCCACGCAAGCACTAGCTCACACCCAAACCTAATTAGATCATAAGACCATTTCAATGAAGCTTCCATCCAAGTTTGGTGAAATTCCGTCGAGTAGTTCTCCAGATATCTTGCAGACAAGGTATATAGACATGAACAATTAGATGGACGGACGGACGATGGACATGGATAAATGCACACACACACCCAAACCTAATCAAATGAGGGGGCTATCCCAATGAACCTTCCATCCAAGTTTGGTGAAATTCTGTCCAGTAGTTCTTCAGATATCTTGCGGAAAGGGCCTGTATATACATATACATGTACAAGTACATGGACAGACGAACGGACACCGAACATGGACGAATGCACACACAAACCAAAACCTAATCAGATGAGAGGACTATCCCAATAAAGCTTCCATCCAAGTTTGGTGAACTTCCGTCACGTAGTTCTCCAGATATCTTGCAGACCAGGCCTCTATATACATGTACAAGTAGATGAACGGACGGACGGACACCCGACACGGATGAATGCATGCACACATACACCAAAACCTGATCAACTGGGGGGGGGGGCTATCCCAATGAAGCTTCCATCCAAGTTTGGTGAAATTCCATCCAGTAGTTCTCAAGATATGTTGCAGACAAGGCCTGTATATACATGTACAAGTAGATGGACGGACGGACGGACACCGGACACGGATAAACGCATGCACACACACCAATCAAATAAGGGGGTTATCCCAATGAAGCTTCCATCCAAGTTTGGTGAAATTCCGTCCAGTAGTTCTCAAGATATCTTGCAGACAAGGCCTGTATATACATGTACAAGTAGATGGAGGGACGGACACTGGACACGGATGAATGCACGCACACACACCAAAACCTAATCAAATGAGGGGCTATCCCACTGAAGCTTCCATCCAAGTTTGGTGAAATTCCATCCAGTAGTTCTTAAGATATCTTGCAGACAAGGCCTGTATATACATGTACAAGTGGATGGACGGACGGACGGACACCGGACATGGATGAATGCACGATAACACACCAAAACCTAATCAAATGAGGGGGCTATCCCAATGAAGCTTCCATCCAAGTTTGGTGAAATTCCATCCAGTAGTTCTCAAGATATCTTGCAGACAAGGCAAGGGGACGGACAGACATCCATCCAGACATCCAGACAGACAGCACAACCACTAGATGTCTCCCCCCAACATAGTTGGGGGGGACATAATAAAATGGTTGAGCTAATTCGAGTAAGATTCTCTCTCGTCCGTTGTCTCTATAATCTGGTCAGTGTCCGGACTTTAGACAAAGTACGGTTATACGGCAAAACATGACCTGAGTTAACAATTTCCTCTTCTCAAGCGGGTTTTGCATAACCGGCTTGCCCTCTACCGCTCAGTGGTTTAATTAGCGGCAAATTTCCCATCCATATTTATAATTGATAACTAATATTCGCCTCGATACACCGTCGCGTCTATAAAAAAAATGAGTCGAGCATTAGAGATGCCCTTCGCGGTCAGCTGCGAATTTTTACGTGTCGGAATTTCCTAGCCTGACCAAATTGACACGATAATATAGTTCAATCTGATTAAAAACAGACCCATAGACCGATACTCAGAAACTGCATCTGATCTCCTGCTTTCTCAATGCCGTTCGGTTACTTTCTGCCACAAAAATATCTCTTTGTGGCTACCTCATCTTTGACCAATCCACGCAACGTGCGAGATGGCATGGTCTTTTTACGTAACCAAAAGTTACAAAATTACCGAAATAAGAACAGCATAGCTGCAGCGAAATATATGACCGACTCATTAAACGCAACATTAAAAGGGTGGTGAAAAATGATGCCGGGGTACTGACAAGAAATCATATGACCCCATGGACGAATATACTGACTGTATATTTCTAAAAACACAAGAACCAAAAGTGATCTCCAAAAATATTCGAACTAAGTTGCGTGGGGAGGAGCTAAATGGTTTCGACGTCAGTCGAGACTGATGTGAACAGGGACCATAAAATACACCTGTATTGTAGCCTACGGTCCCTGATGTAAACAACACTACGTGGGGACATTTCGCGTTGTGGATTGGTTGTCAACTTGATCCGATTCTTCGGCCTCGAGTCCCTAGAAATTTGACTTAAATGTCATTGGCTCTCTCCGTTCCACTCTATTTTCGAGATTTCTGGAATTAGCGGGATCTGTGCGGGATTTGTTCAGAACAGACTCTCGATAGGAAGAGGGTCAAATCCACTTACGCCAGAGTGGATCTGTTTAGTCAGATTGCTGGTGGTTATCAGTCCAGATCTACACGTATGCCGTGGAGTTTCAGCAGTAACATGTGCAAAATAAAGATAATATACTATTTTAGCCAGGTCACAATGACATTTGTCGTCTGACAGACTGCTTGTAATAGATGTGTTCATCATAAATAAGTTATGTATGAGTGCACAATATGTGACTTCATTGGTCAGTGAACCGCTAGCCTCACACTGCTGAACCGGCACGGGTTCGAGCCCCGCTGGTGCATGTGTGAATGTTTGCCAGTTTCTTGTCAACGGGCGGTGGTTCTCTGTGGGTACTTTCGCTTCCTTCACCAACCAAACTGTCTGTTGCCATATATGAGTGAAATAACCTTGAGTTTGACATTAAGATTAAGCCCCCCCCCCCCCCCATTGGTCAATGGTGTCACTCAGTGTGGTATTTGAGTATGTGTATTAATTTATATGCGCCTTGAGGTGAGATAAATGCAGTCTACATTCAGTAGGCCGCTGCCATCCGTAACAAATTTTCACGTACACAACATGAAGACGTTGTAGGCATATCACTATCAGTATCGGATTTCATGCAATCTTACATTAACACATGAAGATATACAGTTACTTTTTTCGCAAACGATAAGCTGTACATTCTTCCGAATGAATTTGATATTCGTTTTCCACAGAATAATGGATACTTAGTAATTGCTACTGCATAATGTCGACAACGCGTATTGCGTGTTTCATGTAAAAAAACATGTTCATGTAAAAACCACGGGGATTATATTGGCTTATTTATATTGATGTTTACATGGAGACCGCATCAGAATCAGCAATGCTCTGGTTGTTCTGTATGTACATTTTCATACACAACGCCGCATTGCACTCTCAAACTACATGTAATACTCGTACAGAATAAGATATGGCAAACGAACACAAATCTGACTTTGAAATAAAGACCGGAGGTGAGTTCATGAAAAACAAATACACTGCGGCATTTCTATTGCAAGGTGTTAAGTGGTTTCAGGGTAATGCGAGGGAGTTGAATCCGAATCCGCTTGTTACCACACTAAATTTTCATAATGAACTATCATGACTTGCTAATTACCCTTACACTGGGTGAAATGAAACTTTCCACAGGAAACATAAACCTTTCACGAAGGAAATGATTAAGCAGGCCCTTCCCCAATTCCATGAATATTTCTACGTTTTAAGCTATATGTTTGAATCAATTGTTACAGGGGAATGTATAATAATATTCGAGATGGCCGCACAGTGACGTATGTCATATTCTCTGAAGGTAGTTTTAAACCTATTTATGTCAGTTGTTCATCATAAATAATTTTTCCGTTATTTCTGCCAGACTCTAATGAATATGATGGGTAATAATTCTTTAAATAGAAGAACTAGGATTTAAAAGCAGTAAAGCAAGACTTCCGGGGGACCACCATGCCCGAGATTTAGAATATAACGATGATCCTCAGCATATATACATGATTACATCAGTGGATTTACAATTAGTGAAATCTGACAGGATGAAGTTAAGAAGTTCTAGTTCATAATTTGTCTTTGTTGCCGAGATAGGATAAACAATTTCGTATCACATCACTTGTATACTTTAAACGCGACATATATAAAGGTTGCAGAAAACGGTTTGTACTGTACATGTACTGAAAGCTGGAACTGCATATCTAACACATCACCAGAACCAAAGTTGATACATGAGATGATTTGTTTCTTGTCCATGCTTTTATCGAAGGTGTTCATGCAGACATCTTGAAAAGCATGACCACACTGCCCCTTGTACCGGCTTGAGCGGTATTAAACACAATAATCCGAGAACAATGGTGTAAAAGCACCACCTAGTCATCTGGTGGAACGCGATGAACTATGTGACAGTTTGATAGAATTACCGACACAAACGGGGGAAGTATTTGGGAGGAAGCAAGTTATATTCAGCACAGAAATCTGTGAGGCCCGACGCCGACCATGCGCTTCATTTTCCACCAACCACAGTCACAAACGACAATCACAATGATTTGTACAGAGGGCATGCCCCGGGAACGAAACGTCCAAGCCAAATACTTTTTCCATAGCCTACTTTCACCCTACTAGGCATACTGGCACTCATGAGCAGACGATCATGGGCCATTTCTAATTGGCGACCATATAGGCTGTGACTGGACCACTTGCCTTCTAGCAGTTTTTCTTTTAAATTTTTGCTGCATGAAAATGCCAAACAAATACAAGTTTTCTAATTTATTATGAACTTTTTGCAGGAAAATTATATGGGAATACCAAATGGGAAAAATCTGACTTTAAGTAGGACTTTAATATGACACCAACTGTTTCACATTTAATATGGTTTGTTTCCGTTTCAGCTGCTTAGCTCAATGTCACACATATTTAGACGGGAGGGGACCCATACATCCCACCCCGCTACCCGCCCAGCTAGCCGTGGTATACAGTACAAAAACACCAAGCCATGGTAGGATTAAAACAATTTATTTGTTGTTTGAGCATACTGTAATTGCTTAGTAGGCCACTCACATGCATGGGGCCTGATACCGAACAGCCATTCCCAGGTTATGGGCAACCGTTAATACAGACGGGTCCCAGCCAAGAAAAAAACTAACGTTTTTTCCTGTTAAAGTTTTCTCAGTGGTTCCGTCATCCTTGACTTATACCCTTTCAATTTAGCTGAGGGGCCACCCTGGATTTGCCCTCAAATCCAATATGGCGGCCAAAATCAAAAATGACCGCCAATACCCATAGAAGTTCAAAATTTCCTTCTCGAAAATCAATTTTCTAACCACAAACTTGGTCTTTTCTAGTCATACGTGCGGTATGAATAATTAGTTAATTTTGGAATGATTTGTAATTGGTCTGAAAATTCAGTATGGCCATCAAAATCCAAAATGGCGGCCAATGCCCATTGAATCACACATTTTTCTGCCCTAATATGTAGAGATGTACCATCCTTGGTCCGAATGCGTCCTGTGGGGTGTCATCTTGTAGCTCTCGGGGTGTAGACCCCGATTTGAGGGATATCCATGTCATCTGTGACGTCATCGGTGACGTCATCAGTACGAGTAGTAGCGAGAGTGAGCATTTTGGGGGTGCGTGGGGGTGTGTTGGACCATCCTTGGTTCGAATGTGTCGTGTGGGGTGTCATGTTGTAGCTCTCGGGGTGTAGACCATGACTTGAGATTTTCCCATTTCATCTGTGACGTCATCGGTGACGTCATCAGTACGAGTAGTAGCGAAAGCGGACGTTTCGGAGGTGCAATGGAGTGCGTTTGGAGTAGATCACGGCCTTTTTTCCATCCAGTTACCTGTGAGTGTGAGTGTATGCCCGAGTGAGTGAGTGAGCGAGTGAGTGAATGAGTGAGTGAGTGAGTGAGTGAGTGAGTGAGGCGTGCACAACGCCCTTGCGGCGTCCCCAACGCCAGTCTTAACGTATGAACGCACTAACGACGGTGAGTGAGTGAGTGAGTGAGTGGGATCCGACAGGACTAATGTATCGTCCGTTTTTCATCATTTTGCGCATGCGCAGTCTGGCCGTAGTATAGAAAGCAGGCATTTTGGGGATCCGTGGCGGTTAGTTGAGTGATTGAGGGACCATCCCTGGTCAAATGGACCGTGTGGGGTATCAGTATGAATCTCTCGTGGGTCAGACTGGCTTGTTTTCATTGGAAGTCGCGCCAATCTGCGCATGCGCAGTTGGGTGTAGTAAGTAGAGTGGTGATTTTGGAAGGTGCGTGGGAGTCTGTTGAGTGATGAGGGACCATTCTTGATCCGATTGCCTCGTGTGAGGTATCAAAGTGAAGCTTTCGTGGTGTAGACCATGAATCGAGAGGTGTCCCTGTCATCTGTTACGTCATTCTTGACGTCATCAGTAGGAGTAGTAGCCAAGGTGGATATTTTGGGGGTGTGAAATAAGGTGTTTGAGGTACAGAGGGGCCATGTTTGGTCCAAATGGCCCGGTTGGGGTGTCCTAGTGAAGCTTTCGTGGGGTAGAGTCAGACTGGCATGTTTTTTTATTGAAAGTCGCGCCAATTTGAACATGCGTAGTTGTGGTGTAGTAAGTAAAGTGGTCATTCTGGAGGTGCGTGGGGATGTGTTCGAGCGATTGAGGGACCATTCTTGATCCGAATGCGTCGTGTGAGGTGTCAAAGCAAAGCTTTCATGATGTGGACCACGACCTGAGGGGTATGCGGGTCATCTGTGACGTAATTGCTGACGTCCTCAGTAGGAGTTGTAGCCAAAGTGGATATTTTTGGGGTGTGAATGGAGGTGTTTGGGGTAGAAATGGACCATCCGTGATCCGAATGCGTCGTGTGAGGTAGCAAAACCCAGCAACGACAAGCTCAATGCTTCAACGCCCTGGTGAATTAGCCCCGAAGCCCTGCGCGCATATACGTAGCTCTATGGGTGTAGTCCGTGCTAAGTACTATTCTGATTGGTTAGTCCAAAAGTAGAGCAACAACAACATCAAAGATTACAGATGACCCGCATATCACTCAAGTCTTGGTCCACACCATGAAAGCTTTGCTTTGACACCTCACACGACGCATTCGGACCAAGAATGGTCCCTCAATCGCTCAAACACATCCCCACGCATCTCCAGAATGACCACTTTACTTACTACACCACAACTGTTCAGATTGGCGCGACTTTCAATAAAAAACATGCCAGTCTGGCTCTACCCCACGAAAGCTTCAGTAGGACACCCCAACTGGGCCATTTGGGCCAAACATGGTCCCTCTCAAACACCTTACTCAAACACCTGACTTCACACCCCAAAATTCCCACTTTGGCTACTACTCCTACTGATAACGTCAAGAATGACGTCACAGATGACAGGGACACCTCTCAAGTCATGGTCTACACCACGAAAGCTTCGCTCTGACACCTCACACGAGGCATTCGGACCAAGAATGGTCCCTCATCACTTAACAGACCCCCATGTACCTCCCAGAATGACCACTTTACTTACTACACCTCAACTGCGCATGCGCAGATTGGAGCGACTTCCAATGAAAACAAGCCAGTCTGACCCACGAGAGATTCACACTGATACCCCGCACGGTCCGTTTGACCAGGGATGGGTCCTCAATCACTCAACAAACCTCCACGAATCCTCAAAATGCTTGCTTTCTATACTACGGCCAGACTGCACATGCGCAAAATGATGAAAACAGACGATACATTAGTCCGATCGGATCCCACTCACTCACCGTCGTTAGTGCGCCCATGCGTTGCCGGGCATTGGGGACGCCTCAAGGGCGTTGTACACGCCTCACTCACTCACTCACTCACACACACGCGCGCATACGTTCACACTCACAGGTAACTCTATCAGGCAGCTGGATAGAAAAAAGCCCGTCATCAACTCCAAACGCACTCCCTTGCACCTCCGAAAGGCCCGCTTTGGCTACTACTCGTACTGATGACGTCACCGATGACGTTACAGATGACACGGAAAACCCGAAGTCGTGGTCTACACCCTGAGAGCTACAACATGACACCCCACACGACGCATTCGGACCAAGGATGGTCCATCTTTACCCCAAACACACCCCCACGCACCGCCAAAATGCCCGCTTTCGCTACTACTCGTACTGATGACGTCACCGATGACGTCACAGATGACATGGATATCCCTCAAATCGGGGTTTACACCCCGAGAGTTACAAGATGACACCCCACAGGACGCATTCGGACCAAGGATGGTCCATCTCTACATATTAGGGCAGAAAAAGTACGATTCAATGGACATTGACCGCCATTTTGGCGGCCATATTGAATTTTCAGACCATTTACAAATCATTCCAAAATTAACTAATTATTCACACCCTACGCATGACTAGAAAAAAAAACCTAGTTTGTGGTTAGAAAATTGATTTTGGAGCAGGAAATTGTTAGCTTCTATGGGTATTGGCGGCCATTTTGGGTTTTGGCCGCCATATTGGATTTGAGGCCAAATCCAGGGTGGCTCCTCAGGTAAATTGAAAGGGCATAAGTCAAGGAAAAAATGTTAGTTTTTTCTAATACGACTTGTCAATAATCGCGATAAAAGTGGACAGCCACTTCTATCGTTCGACAACATATTCCCGCGTATAAGTTCACCAAGACAACCTATACTAGTATAAACTGTCCCTGGACAACTCGTAGCAGTATATGTTGTCCTTGGACTACAACATCATTCATAAATGTATAGTATAACCCGACTATTTTGTAGTGAAAAAAGCACAATTTAACAACAAAGAAAACAAAACATTGATACTATACAAACACTCATAATTTTACACACACTTGCTATCTCGGACATACATTGGTTTATGACCTGCCATTCTGTGACTGACCTTTACCTCGAATTTGCTCAAGTTGTACAATTCTATTTTCAGAATGCCAATCAGTTGTTTGGCTATATCTGAACTCTGTTAGAAACTATACCATTACTATATACTGTACTGTAATGTAATGCATTACACAATACTATACCATACCATATCATACCTTACCATAATATACTATACACAACACATCAGTACATCAGTCTCTTAAACTTTAAAACGCACACCCTATGATTTATCAAATTAAGAAAAGCATACTAAAATTTTACGCAAATGCATGAGTATACAGATTAATTGCAATTAAGCGGATAAGTAAATATACACCGCCAGTGTTTGAGTCTTCCTTTTCCGGATACAAATATAAATAATTGTAATTATTTAGTATTTGAAAATATATCAGCAGTTACTTGCCTTTGCATTTCTGAAACTGTATGCTGGTCAAGGCGCTAGAAACATTTAATTAATAGTTGATGGCACGACTATGGAAAAAAGCAGGTAAAGAGGCGAGACACAGATAACGATATTTACATTATGTACAGTATTTCGACAACAAATACAACATGAATTGCAGGCAAGCACCTAAAAGATGCGTGGACCCCTCAGCCTGTTTTTTTTTTAGTCAAGTAGGATCAGGGCTGCATCTAGAGCCAATTTAGTTTTGGAAAACATCTGGGCGCCCAAAACTCAAATGAAACAAAAAACGAAAGTGTTGTTGTTGTTCAATTTGAAAGGATTTCTGAAGGAAATACTCCTATAAAAAGCTTCTGGGAGCCTCAATATCGATCTGATTGCATAGCTGGGTATTGAATTTCATGTTAATAAACCTCTGTTTTGTGATTGATCACAGGCTCTTTGCACCGAAATTCACTTAAAAAAAATTGGACCCTCAATAATGAATTACGAAAAGGAACTGGGAGTTTGGGATCGGAACCTGCAAAAAATCCCTGGATACCGTATTATACCTCGGTTTCACCTGACTGTGGTGTGCTGGGATTACAGCATGCAAGAAAGTGTAGCTTTATCAGTGGCAATTTATGCATTGCACAAGTGTGATAACAAGTAAACACACTGATTGACACAGGCCCACCCTTATCATTATTTGGGGGGGGAGGGGGGGGGGCATAAGCTCCAGGTATGCAAACTGGTTCAAAATTGCCCAGAGTCAGGCTAAAAATGGGTTCTCCTAATCACTCGTTTTAAATAATTTCCAAGGTACAGTAACATGTTTGGTGACAAAAATTGAAGCATTATGTTGTACCAGTTAAATGTGTGGACACAAATATCGTTCATGCAAAAGTTTTAGGATAAATCATATGATGTAGAATAGAATGATTTAATAGCAAAATTAAAGAAAAATGTTGTCCTTCATTCAATGAGAATCTTGAATGAACCAGGCTTTCTTGTATCAGGGAACCTTCAAAATTCACAATGAAACATGCAACCAAGTGTTCCCGATGGGCATAGATAACAGTGCAAAAGCTAAGCCATCAATAAATAATAATAAAAGAAAAATAAAAAAATCATGAAATCATCATAGCCATCTGAAAATCTAATCATTTCATCAGTCAACATTCAGGAAGCTCTCACCAAAGTTTTGTCCGGCCCGACTTGATAGATCTGCAGATATTCAGCGGACAAGAACATGTTGATGGGCATAGATAACAGTGCAAAAGCTGAACCATCAATAAATAAGAAGAAAAAAATTAAAAATCATGAAATCATCATAGCCATCTGAAAATCTAATCATTTCATCAATTAACATTCAGGAAGCTCTCACCAAAGTTTGGTCAGGCCCGACTTCATAGATCTGCAGATATTCAGCGGACAAGAACATGTTGACGGACGGACGGACGGCCCAATTTAAAAATTTTTAGTGATGCTATATACAATGAACTGCGCGACAGGAAGTGCTCTGCTGGAAGTGTTACTTTGAGTTCAGTCATAGTTGATACCGACAACACATTGCGCTATTTATGGACTTGATGATTTTAAATGATTCTCAGTTTTTCTTCCTCAGGAATTCTTTTTTTCTCAACAAAGGATCAGGGAGAAGTCAAATAAAGACGGGGAGGGGTTCATATTTCTGACAGGTAATATATTTCGAACAGTTTAGTAACTGGTTCGTGGAGCATTAACTTTTTATATCACCCAATTTCTCTCTGTAGTTTTTGTGCAAGGATGCGGAGTTTGCTGATGGTTTGTCTGTGTTCGATAGATTTGATATGTTAAACGTACAAGTGGTCTGGGGTTTAATATTCTTTGTAAATATGTGAAAAGTGTTGACTTTTCCGACTTGAATGGGGGCATCTGCAGGAAATGAAGGTTATGCAACATCGGTGTCTGTTGAAGAGACTTAGAGGTAAGAAAGAGAATCAGTTTCTTTGCTTGAAGGTTCTTGCGGTGAACTCGAAATAGAGTGGAAAATGTCCCAGTATTGTATACGGGCGGTGTGGGTGAAGTGAATTGGGCCATGTTGATTCCATTTACAATTTTTGTATATCTTAATCGAAAGTTAGTTTTTGCATTGAAATATAGTTGGGTTGAAATATGGTTGGGTGAGTTTTTAGTCTAATGTCAAGATCCCAGAATTCACAGTTGTAGACATCATTCGAAGACATGGTACTATCGAACGTAGATACTTTTGATAGATAAAATGTGGGATCAGGTGTTATCTTCGCATATTAGTGAGTGTCCGAAATGGCCACATTTCATTGGTCTCGGAGATTCGATATCTGGGCAATCACGTGCCTTGTACCAGACACACCTCCATGACTTCAATATTGAACGCGAAAGCAAGTGGCCTAGGTGATAGGCCTCAGATTGTGTTCCGTCACAAAAGACAGATAAAATTTCGCCTGCGAAGTAACGCCGATATTTACTTTTTTCAACTATATCCAGGCTGTTTGTAATATTGATCTTCATTAGAGAGAAAAAAGACAAACAACAATGCACTATGAGTACGAGAAATAATGTAGCTAATTTCCCCAGATGCGATCCGGTCTCGGGTCGCCTCTTGTCTGGGTGTTTACCCTAATTGTCTGTTTTTTGGCATTTACTTAATGGAATGCGAAATTCCGTTAACCCACTATACGATGAGTTGTAGAGTATTATTGCATCGAATAGTTTCAGGTGGTTAGTATATCAGCAGTTGGAAGTAATTTTCTGGAGCTTAAATAGTGATTTAAGTTTTTTTTTAAGTCGTCAGCTGAGTAAACGTTTTAATAACCATGATAACACGCGGAAGTAGTCAAACTGCCAGAAACTATACTTCACCCGGATCAGTACAGACCACTTCAACTGACACATGAGTCATAGCAGGCGACGATACATCAAATGAGAAAAACGTGACGTAATTTTAAAAAGCATTATCAATATACATATTTTTTGCATGTACTTGGATAAGTCAGTACACACGTCAAACATCTTATTACTACACAAACGTAGCAAAATACATGTAGAGGGAAAATATGTGAAAATATGTCAACATTGATACTGGCACTGATACACATGTTAACTGGGTCAACAGCTAGAAACGATTGTATAAGAAGTTCTTGCATGCGGAGATACATGCAAGTACAAATAAGCATTACAAAATTTAACACAGCAGCACGTATTTACAGAATAATTGTACGCATTATTATAAGAAATGAGAACACTCATTTCGCTAATATAAAAATAAATTGCAATATTGCAGGAACAATGGGTATGAACTTAGCAACTCGTGTTTGGAATTTCTTCTATATGCGCATATGTCTAATATAAGACTCCATATGCGAATGGGTCAACGCAAATGGACCTATTGAATCAATCGTATCTTAATCCTATCTTATACCTCAGCATATATGTATAATATGTTATTCTTTTACTGTACTGTTATCTTTGTCATTTAACACCATGCATGGCTTTCCCGAATTTATATTCCCTATATAATGAAGCCAAATTTCAAATACCACATTTCATCGTTATTTAATAACTGCACGTTGTTACAAAGTATAATTGGTCAAGAATGTCCAGTCGTACTCATTTCTCCTTTATGAAATATTTTCAATGGTGAGTACTCCGAACGTGCGGAAATACCAACACGGCCCCAATAAACTCTTGAAGTAAGGTTGTGTAGAGACCCTGAGCTACACTCAACTAGGAAATATGCATACTACTCAAAATCTGGTTATGGCGAAATAAAAACCTACAGTTGAACAATCCAGACATTCTAGTGTGGCAAGGTTACGAGATATATTGTTAAGCAGGGAATGCGCTTGGCAGAGGTCAACACATATACCCCGTGCGGGTCGAATTTGACATTCAAGTTATTGAACTCGCATACCGCATCGTCGTTGATTCCATGTATTCAGTGATTCCATTGTCGTTAAATGCTATAAACCGATCTGTGTTATCATAATTCTACGAACTTTTGTATGTTCTGATATAAGATTAAAGATAATCCAGTAAAATAATTACAGAGATACACGTAGGTATATCTACCATGCCGCAGAAATTATGTTCATTAATATAAAAACGTCCTGTGATAGCTTCACATAAAAGTTCTCAAATCTTGACTGACCAAAAATTTAAAAAAAGATGGCATCCGTCGTCGTACAGGTGAAGTATGTCAATTATTTATTCCACAACGTCAATTAAAAAGTGAAGCTTCAAAGAGACAGTTCACGAACGAAGCTATTTATCAAATCCATAACTGTTTTATCAGCTTTCACATGGAAGCTCTGGAAAGGAGATGGTATTGTAACATTCTCAAAGAGAGCCGTGTCTACCCGCGGGAGACCAAAGCGACTCTCATGTAAACTGGTGACATTTTTGAATCTCCAATCTCAAAGCGAGGCAGCATGACATCATTCTCAAAGCGAGCCGTGTCTACCCGCGAACTACTTCCTGTATTAGATAACTCGCTTTCACGGCCAAGTATACATACCGACAATAATTTGTTCGCGATTGATATGCTCCGAAACTGAAAGAGTCATTTCCCAATTATTTAGCCCACGTTATGTTTAGCAATTCGCTTCTAACTCGGCGGAGTCAGCAGGTCAGTGACAAGCCAGATAATCATACGCCGCCTACTCACCCCCCAAATTTTGGGGGGATGGCTCCCATTTACGCGTGAGACTCTTTCTCGCAGTAGGGAGTCTCGCGAGACGAGAATGGGTATTGTAAGGCGGGGTTTTTTCCCACAGTCAGCCGACTCATAGGAATGTACATTTCTTCTCTTCATCTGTCGATCACAATGCAATGTACAGCTGGTCGTCGGCGGCAACTGTCAATCAACTGATCGTTCGATTTCAACGTTTGACTAGCCCGTAATGTCCACAGGGTATAAATGTCATCGGTAAACAATATTTATTTTACTCTAAATTGGTTCATAGTGATAGCCTAAAATCTTATTTCAGATATACTGAATGCAATTTGTTTCGTGATCCAACGTGCGTACCCACTACGCCACGACATAAAAACAACTGTAAGAGGCTATTTTGTCACTTTAATCTACTTACAACTTCAAATGTTATGAATCATAACTTTTCATTTTTTAGCATGAAGGACTCCTTGGACCAAAAAGATCTTCCAGCAGTGGGGATATAATGTTACCACACAACACCAGGTTAAATGGCGTTTTGGTCCAAGGGGTCCTTCGCGTCTAAATGAGTGTCTGAAGGACTCGATTTAGACCCTTTTTCACGAAATAGCACAGGCTGTGGATTTCAGTTTCATGTGATAACAATAATAATAACGCAATCGCACTGAAACTTTCACATATTGTGTACTTATATTTTCTCTTGCCGTTACATTAAAACATAACTATTTTTAGGACATTTTATTTTCCCGATTTCAACCGCACCGCGTATAGGCCAAAATCTCGCCTTATCGTACCATCACCTTTCATCCCGCGCTGATATACCCCTGAGATCTCAGATAATTTCCAAATGGGGAGGCAAAACTCACAATAAGCACTAGTTGATTACTTAGAGCCGCACATGCAATGCAAATTTATCTACGTTTAATCGTTAAATATAAGATAAATCCTGGCCTAATGTATTTTTGAAAATATCAGATGCATTCTGACTCTCCGACCAATCAACGACGATGCGGTATATCTCCCAATCTAGGTAAACCAAGATGGTAAATCAGGGGAATACCATCTAGACGTAACGCTATGAAAACTTCGTGCGAAATATTTGCCGATATTCTACGAGATCTCATAAGCCAATCACGAACATTTCAACATTTTCGCTCTGACAATGATTGATGTTTACTTCAAGGAGATTAACATCTTCGCACGGCGCAATCTTTTGATATTTTCTACCTCTAACAAAGCCAGACTTTTTGGTGGGAGTAAACTCTTTGATGTTTACGGACCCTGTCTGGAAATGATGCCATATTTGGAAACGGTTTCAGGATAATGTTTATATGTTAGACCACGAGCTACCGTGTGTAATTACTGTGGGCGTGATTTTGAAATAGTGACAACCACCTATCCATCTGATTGGCTAACAATAGTAGTTTCAACTCGCACGGGATTTATATAGGGTTGAATTCAGATATAATATTCCCTGATATTATATTTGAGTTTACTGAGATTATATATCTTCAATCTATCAAGTCTATATATACTACAGCCTCAGGAACCACAGGCTCTAGATAAGATCTATCGTCAGATGACGTGTCAGAATTTTGCAAGGCTATGCCTTGATCAGCATTTTCGTTTTCTACACTGTCTGCTTCCTCCTCCAAAACTATAGGATGCATGAAGGACAAACCTTCATCTGGAGTTTCATAATTGTGGTGGGATCTTCTCGGGTTCGTAGTTTCATTCTCGCACATACTCGTAGTTCTCATTATACTCATATACATAGTGTTATCTGCGTGGTTTTCATAGTCAACCGTTTGGGATATCCTATGAGAATATATTCGATCATCCGCTTCCCTGATTGCTGCATCGCTTGTTTCCTGCTGGCTCTGTCTTCGGCACCACCTTTAAAGAAAAAGTGATGAATAACATGGAAGAAACCTCCTTCATTTCAATGAAAAGTTTCAGTATTGATGCAATCTAATTAAAATTAAATCCTATCTACTCCCCATTTGGATATTGTCGCTTGTAGGATCTAACATGCTTGCAGTATCTCGGGTGTTAATCAATCCCGAGAACGCTTCATAGTGCTTTGAAGGGAACATTGATGACAAAGAATTTTTGGTTGGCTCAACCGAACTAACCGGCTCGCTGGCTTTTCTTTTCATGTTGCCGCGGTTCCGACATTGTAGCGCCAAAATACGAGGTAGATACATGGACTGATCTAAACATTGAGGTAAATGGACACAGTGACCCTATCTCCCCTCCCCGACTGCAAATGGATGAGTCCAGATGCGACCATGATGTCATAATGCTATTAAATATCCAT
>JAVTVY010011012.1:0-50100 GCA_036873755.1 Hanleya hanleyi | reverse complement strand
TTTTAAGACATTTCACAAAAAATGCCTGTTAATATTTGCAACAGCAACACAGTAATCCTTCTATGATTGATTTTCAACTCCCCCAGAGACAAATTGCTGTGGAAATGTAACTGTGGTACTTGTGTAAGTGTAGGTCATATTCAAGATAATGATTTAAAGAACATACCAAAATGAAGTTCACTTGCATTCAGTCACAGACGAATAAAAACAGGAGCGAGATTGAAGTCTGACCCCTTGGCATCTGCAGGACATAATCGTAGTAATGCAGGGAACTAAACAGATTTCTGACAATGTATCGTTAAGACCTGTTAAGCAAGAAGCAGGGTATAAATTTTATAAAGTTTTAAGTTAGATATGACAAACTTGCAGAAGTACCAAAGTTACATTTGAAAATAAGCATCCCTCCATTTGTATGACAAACAAGAATAAAAAATTTCTTTGATAGGCATTTAGAAGTCGGCGTATATAACACAAGGCTATTCTATGGATAACAACTAACAAGAAGAAAAAATAATGCAAGATTATGCTTTACTGCTTTTTTAATGCAACAATATGGGAAGTGTTCATGAATATATTTTCACAATAAAATTCATTAAGTTCACTGTTACTTAGTTTTTCATGACCCTCCCACATCTCTATGTACGGTCAAATGATTAGAGTTCATATGGGAATTAAAATTTTCAAAAGATCTCCTTTTCTTTATATTTACAAGCATTTGGTTTGGAGGATCCATAATTAATAATTGTCGCACTCAGTACGTCTCTTTTTACAAGCAAGGTCATGAGAAACAAACAAACATTTAATGTAACCCAAGACCAGAATGCATTTCATCATTGTTTATTATTCCTGTGATATGGTGGTAAAACAATAATGGGTGACAAATGGGCCAGTTCTGATCCAGAATGGGTTGAATGTCAATGTCACTGATTCTGGACTTCTTGTCCACTTGCATATGCGAGACAAGGTTGCTCAGGATTGAACCCAAAAAAACGGTCCATCACACAGATTTCTGATAAGATTTCTTTCATTCGATCACATGCATGTGTGAACTAGGCATAATCATTCTTGAGATATGGTGTTGATACGAGGACAACACCCCAAGAAAGCCTAAGCCTTCTCATTCTTGAAATATGTTGGTAAAAACTGCTACTAAGTGAATGTATGAGTGGAATATCTTCAGTCCAAATGAGTCACAGACTGATGGTGATCCAGACAAAACCTGACACAATCAGAATTCACCGACATGACCGAACACAAGAGCTTTGACATGAGACAACGCAGATTTTGGTGATCAACTCTCTAAATCTGATTGGCAGTCTCTCTTTCTCAGATTCTCAGAGTCATAGTCTCGAGGAGTAAAAAGAATGAGGTTATTCCAGATTGAAGTTATTATGCAGCTCAAAAAGCCTATTAACTGCAAAAGTTATGTCGTTCCTGCAAGGTATCGCAACGCTGTCGACGATGATGAAATATTAGGATACTGCATTACTCGTTCCCAGGCAAAGGACATATGACTGTGACCTCCTGCCTCTGGGTAGTGAACTGCACTGGTTCCAACCTGAAAAGAGTGTAAGATGATTCTATTTCAACCAGTCTAATAGTAACTGAAGTTCAATCTAACTCAAGATATGCACTTGAGCACCTTCACATGGTGATGACAGTGTGTAACAAATTTCTAAAGAATCTAGAATCTTAGTCGCACAACCCTACCCCAGCAAGTTAGGTAGGTAGTAGGTAAATACATATATTTATTCGAAGGTCAGGTTTTCCTTTCGCAGTGGATGGAAGAGTTAAGGTGATTTGGTCCAGATACCAAGTTCTTATGAAAATGCCATGAGAAAACTTCTGTCTGCATTGATTGTCAAAATGATTTCTGAGAAGATAACTAATCCTCGACCTCGACATCCTTGAACAAGGGAAACCCCCACCATATACTCAGGTCAATCCTAGAATACAGGCGAAAACTGCATTCCTCTATGGATTGGGGCATGGAATATTTGCCTTCACAATGTGTGATACAGGGGCCGCGGAGCCCCTGCCCCCCCCCCCCCCTTCCACACTTGTTATATAGATCAATGTTATAAGAGTTCAGCCCCTCCACTTTCAAATGTGCTTCGCGGCTCCTGTGATACATGTTGGCAGCAAAATGGCATCAGCCTACTATTAATTCCGTTACTTGTTATGTATTAGCGTTAAAAATCGGCAAAAATCCAGAAAATTCACAATGCATAACTCCACCTGGCATGTCAATATTTACCTTGTGGGACATTACCAGTGGAAGTCTTGACAGATGCTGACCATGGAAATTTCAAACTACTGCCACTGACAGCTGATTGGTGCTGCAGAATGTCATTGAATTTGTAAACAGGGAGCCTTCTCACCCTTCACTGACCATGTCTTCATCCACCATGCTTTTTCCAAAGTGGCCCAAATCAACACCAGGAAGTACAGGTTGAAGACTCATCTGCAAGTTGAAATATCAGATGTATCAGAAATGGTGAAAAATCGCAGCTCATAAAATCCATAAAGATCTGCTCTCAAATTTCTAAACAATGTAGGTCGTGGGCACTGACCCGGAAGTGATTAATTATGATCCGATGCCAAATACTTGCTTGGAGGGCATTTTACGTTTGTTCACCTAAGAGTGGAGACAGGGAGACAACTCTGACATTCCAAAATAAAATGATGACCTGTCTGAGAATCAGCAGAAAAAGTTCCCAGTCTACAAATTTTTGGACCCAGTCAGGGTGTAGTGGATGCAGTATCAGATATCATATAACCACTGTTAATTAATTGTTTGTTTCTCGTAACCTTACTGGTAAATATATACATGCTGAGCGCGATAATTATTAATTATTAACTTGCAAACCATTTGTGTATAAATATGAAGAAACTGAGCAAGTTTTACTTATGAAAATGTAAAGCCCTCATGGATTTTAATTATCTGCCCTCAAAATATAGATTATATATAATTATATAATTATATATATTATAATTATCAGCGACCTATGCTATCTGAAAATATCAGCATACCGGTATGGGGTCGGGCGAGGCTCAGTTTTGAGATACAGGGTGGAGCTCTGTTCCAGGGGTGGCGGGACAGGTGGATATCAGGGCTCTCAAGGAGAGGCGAGCGATCGCTCGCGCACGCCTCCTGCTTGCCTGAAATCAACAAGCGTTCTGAGAACCCCAACATCTCGCCTTGCGGGATCATCCGCCAAAGGTGCAGCAGTATTGAAAGCATACACGTAGAGCAAACAATAAGGTCTGGAATAGGTGATGTGGTACAGACAATAATGTCTGGAATAGATTATCTGATACAGACAATAACATCAGTCCCATGTGGGATTACTGGCAAAAGTTAATCCCATGTAAGATGGATAGGTCAGTGCTGTCGGATTACAGGTACATGTACATAGGGCAGTCCAGTGTGAGATTACTGCTGGATAGTTCAGTCACATGTGAGATTACTGCTGGATAGGCCAGTCCTGTGTAGGATTACTGCTGGGTGGACCAGATCATGTCACTATCTTCCTATCATGTTCAAATGTTGAAAAAGGCAGAGGTGCAAGAAATGCTTCAATGCGCATGATCCGCCTTAAAACGGAACACTTTACGATATGTCGTATAGAAGAATGCATCATCAGCTGCTGGGGTAACCGAGATGGAGCTTGACCACGTGCATTAGTCCCCACCCACTAGCTGATGACTTCATCTTTACGACATATCGTAAAGTGTTCCGTTTCAATGCGGAGCATGCACATTGGGGCATTTCTTGCACTTCTGCCATTTTCAACATTTGAATGTGATAGGAAGATAGTGACCTGATTTGGTGCCATTTACAAATACTTGCGCTGCAGGAATGGGGAAGATACTTTGTGTCGGGGGAGAGAAGTATATTTGACATGTTTACAACCCGTTACATGCCGTAGTCAGTTGCACATTTTGTCATGATTGGCCACGGAGAAAAGGACGATACTGATGACTTTCCTATTAAGGATGTCATGTGCAACTCAGTTGTGTCTACATATACTGAGTTACATATATGTGGCTAGGCGCAAACTTGCATTTTCATACCCTGGATGGTCCCCGTGTTTCAACTATACCCAGTCTCCCCCCATATTTTTTCTTCAACTTTTCAATATTTTTTATGACGATTTATCACTAAAGAAACTTAGTTACTTTCTCGGCCATACATGGTTGCATGGCCGACCTGCAGACTCTTATTCATAAAAAAGTGTCCAATAACCAGGCAGTCATGCTACACATAGTTCAACTAATCGAGGGGAATAGAGGAGACAATGCGGTCGTGAAAATATGAATGAACTGATGACGACTACCGGTATGCCTGGTTCGAATTCATTACCACTGCCCACAATGGTGCTAGGACAACGCAAGTGTCCTTACGTTTATCGTAACTTAAGCAGTTTCGTGTACGACTCCCTGGACGTGGCCCTTGTTGGCGTGCCCAGGGGATGCTCACACCATTGCGTCGGAGAAACCAAGCTATAGCGCGCGAGCAACATCAAAATTCCATTTCATGTAATTTGACAGAAATAGATATTTAAACCGTATCTTATACCATCAACTTCAATACTGTACACAAACAAACTCCTCACGAATGCAAACTTGGCAAAGAGGGTAGGAAAAAATAAGTGACTCAGGGCTGTTGTTGTTTCTCGGGACAAACTAACGTCTTCCCTGCTCAACTCCGTGAGCATGTGTTGTTTCATGGAAGCCCGAGGCTCTCGCCGAGGGGTTTATCCAAAATACAAACCGCGCACATGTTCGGAAAGAAATGGGGGCCATCAATTCTGTTGCTTCATGGCACACACATACTTCAAAATATTCCTTTGTTCTGTTTTGAGTGAATAATTCAAATTCGACGGCCCACCTAACAGCTGACATGTTGTTTGCCAGTGGACAAATTTCTTTTCAAACACGTGCGTGGTTTGCATTTTGGGTAATCGTGTGCACAAAAAAAAGGGAAAGAAAGATGGCGTTGGCGTGAAGCGAGGAGGAAGGACATTTTGATGTGTGTCGAGAAACAACAACAAACTAGAGTCACTTGTTTTGTTTTTTTTTCTACTCTCTGTGCTTTCGTGAGCATATTGGGTGTTTATATGGACATGGAGTTAAATAGAGATGGAGAGACAACTCTGCCAGATCGAAGTGTTCAATGTATGATTCTGCCACAGCAGGGATTCGTCGGATTAGCCTGTGTGTATTTGGGGGATTAAAGCAGGTTCGGTCATGTTCGGCAGTTGTCGGATTCCTGCGCATGCGCCCCATCGACGTCATCAAAGCTAGTATAAGTTGAGTGTATTGGAAATGTGAATTGGTACTTAGCCGCCCGTTGTGCACGCTACCGGGAAGTGTTGAGTTTCACCATGGAGGGAATGAGAGACTATTTTGACCCAACAGTGATAGGCACATCACTTACATCGTTTCTATTATAAATTATATCACTCTGGATATATATGCCACATGCCTGCAAGATTTGTTTCTTGAATTTGTGTTTTGAAACCGGGTTTCTATCGAAAGGATACAAGTTTTTCGGTCCCCACACACAAGCGACAGGCTAACCGAAGTTGTTCCACATGCAGGTCCATTTTTTTGCCGTGAGAAAGAATATCTTCGTTGTGCTGAAGGTGTTGCTCTTGGTCAGAAAATTTTGTAAATAAGTCGCAACCATGTATTTTCAGCTCTTATAATATATCAAAATTTTAGCAGCACACACTCACCGTATACAATATAGAGGCCATATTCATTTGTAATATATACAGGATGTGTTTATTATGCTTCCCGTTCTCAAATCCTCTTTTTGCCTTAATAATTGGGTCAAAATTATTTTTACTCACCAGGGAACCATTCCTCAATAGACAAGTATTGAAGACCAATTAGCGATTAGCACGCAGGGGGTAAAACGGCCTTGGCTGACTCATTAGTTAATAGCTTTGAGGCAGCGCAAAAGCGAGAAAATGCCAATCTAGTGTTTACAATATTGCATTTTATCCAGATTCAGGCTTCCGGTCCCTAAAATGGCAAAGACTGATATATACTCTTTTATTTGATCTTGAACGCAAGCACAAAATGTGTCATTTTTGAAATGCTGAATTCTGTTAATTCGGCAGCAAACATGATGTATTTTCTGTTCGTGGCAAAATTGCCCATGTATTTTAAATGGGGTTTTTGAGAATTTTTTAGCTAGTCCAACCGGCCCCCCATGTGCTATTCGTTTCCACATTCGCTGTACTTATACCAAGTTCCCTGCAAATTTTTGTTTTGTTGAGAAATGCGGAAATTGTAGAAAAAACGATAAAATATACAAAATGACAGTATAATTCCAAAGTCATGTAACTAAGCTATGAATGGCCATATTCTGATCAATGAAATATGATTCAGTATGATTTCAAATTGCCTACTATTTGTGTTGCGCATACTTAATGCACCGTTATTTTTACGTAGAACTACTGCGCATTTTTAATTTCAACTTAGGTTAATGTTTTACTGCTGCGAATAAGAACCAACGACTCGGTCGGCGGAATCATACATTGAATATCAAACGGACAGATCGTGACTGACGGCCATTCAGAATCCATCTATATTTAACTCCATGATATGGATAACCCTTGTTGGCATGACCAGGGGATGCTCACGCCATTGGGTGGGAGAAACCAAGCTATAGCGCACGACAAACAGCAAAATTCAACTCATGAAATTCGACCCAAATACATGAGTAAATACGTACCTTATTTCATCAACTTATCCATATACACACACAATCTGCTTACGAAAGCACAGAGGGTAGAAAAAAAAACAAGTGACTCGGGATTGTTGTTGTTTCTCGGCACATATCTCAAAACGTCCTTCCCGCTTCCCGCTTCGCGCCATCTTTCTTTCCTTTCCTTTGCGCGCACGAGGATTACCCAAAATGCAAACCGCGCACGTGTTCGGAAAGAAATTCGTCCACTGGCAAACAACAGGTCGGCTGTTAAGAGGGTCATCAATTCTGTTGTGTCCGACTTGAATTTGAATTATTCACTCAAAACGGAACAAAGGAATATTTTGAAGTATATGTGTGCCAAAAAGCAACAGAATTGATGGCCCTCCTAACAGCTGACATGTTGTTTACCAGTGGACGAATTTCTTTCCGAACACGTACGCGGTTTGCATTTTGGGTAATCCTCAGCGAGAGTCTCGGGCTTCCGCAAAACAACATGTGCTCACGGAGTTGAGCAGGGAAGACGTTATGTTTGTACCGAGGAACAACAACAACCCCGAGTCACTTAATTTTTCCTAACCTGTGCCTTCGTGAGGAGTTTGTGTGTGTACAGTATTGAAGTTGATGGTATAAGGTACGTTTTAAATATCTATTTCTGTTGAATTACATGAAATGGAATGTTGTTGTTGCTCGCGCGCTATAGCTTGGTTTCTCCGACCCAATGGCGTGATCATCCCCTGGTCACGCCAACAAGGGCTATAATGATATGGATAAGTTATTATGGCGTGAGCATCCCCTGGTCACGCCAACAAGGGCTACCCTGGACGGTAAACAGTAGGACCCAAGCTAGTCCAATACAATGGGTGACTGACAGCCTTTCTTTCGCCATGGTAGACAACATATTAAAGGAGGACGTATTCCAGTCCCACATGGCCTTGGACAAGACCCAAGCGTTGTTGTTGTTGCATCGTTTTCGAATCCTTCAAAATTTGGTTATATGTTTTCAAATCCAGCTTAGCTGCCGTCGGCTATAATGGGTGGTTCAAATTATACGGTCATCTACTTACTATCAGATTGCGTTCACCTTACCCAACATTTGAGGGTTTCACCTGTTCACTTTCAAAATCAACACTCTGTCGCGATTTCTCCGCTCTGACAAAATGGAAATGTACCAGTCATACTCAGAGTCGAGTTACCTCCCCCTTCATTTGAACAGACAAAACTAAACGATAAGTGAATTTTCCCAGCTGGTTGGTCCATCTCATTCAATATAGACACTACCGAATTCCACAAAGTTGACATTCCGACAGGAGCAGACACGTGACGGCTTTTGCCTGAAATAGAGAAATTCAGCGGTCTGTCCTTAATCTGTGTCTTGATTGAAGTTCTATTGCGAATTGTGAAGGTTAGTCCATCATGACGACCATGATTGAATGAGCTCAGAATCTCGTCGTGTCATCGGTCACACAGACTGTCCCAGTCATGCCCAGTCGAAGGCCTGTTAGTTGCGCCGAATGTGATGCCAAATCTCAGGCTGTCATAATCCGTATTTATAGGATGCCTATAAGTATAAATATTTACTTTTGCCATGATACAACACCATTCAACCGTTTGTCAATCTGTCCTTGTTTACAAGTAACATCTTTTGAAGAATTATTATTATTCTCAAATTCATATCACATATGGTTGGTTTTTGACAACTTATCTGATAGAGACAACTTTATATTTCTTATTTCTTCAACAGATGCTTCTTTCATTAATATGATATGTAAATCTGTTCATGCTTGGTTTACAAATAGTGTTTAGTTATGCTGCTGTAGTCAGAATATAGTAGTAGCAGGAAATGTAACTTAAAAATCCCTGGTTGTAAGTCAAAACATTTACAGCATCCACCAATAACACGACCTTTATTATGTATACTTTATTGTTCATATTCAGAATTTAATTGTTGGCAATGTTATTTTGTTTGTTGTACTCTGCTCAGCATTGAGTGTCTCGTACAATAAAATTCTGGAATCTTGAATCATGCAAGAGAGAGAGAGAGAGAATTAAAGTTTAACGTCGCGTTCAGCAATATTTCAGCTATATAGAGATGAAAACATGGCTATGAATCAGAAGCCTGGTGGAAATGTCCAAACTTGACATATTTCTCTGGGTCAACCAAGGTTATTTCCAGTAGTTTCAATGTATTTCTATTAAAAGATAATAGTCAGGCTCTCCAGAATAATTCGTTAGAGCAATGCAACTTTTAGGATTAGAGCTATCCTTTTCAAATTTACACCACAGCTGCATCTCTTTCTAGTTTACAACCCTATTGAAGATGACTAACCAATTTTATAAGGTCAAGTTAAAATTGTACTACAATTATCACAATATGTCTTGAAGCATATGGTAATGAACATTAAATGGATGGATGGATGGATGTACTTGGGCACTCCATCGCACCGCGATGGGAATATATGATAAGATAACCTTTTATTGTACTAGCACCAGTGACTGACAGAGAACAACAGTGTATGAAGCAAACTAAAGGTCTATTTGCTCTCACCAAATAGGGACACTGATGTAATACAATGCAAAATTGCTGAAGTAGAATAATCACATCTGACATATGCAGTAAATCTTGACTAACATCTATTATGGAATGATTATTATTATGGAGTATAATTTAGAAACTTGTCATCTGTTGCGTAACTGGCGAAGTCCATATCCTGGGATTATGACAGAACAGAATAGGTTATTTTTAAGGGTAGCATAACTGGGCAATCTAATAAAAGTTTTTCTTCTTCACTCCTGGCTGGGCAAAAATCATATGGTGTATACTTAACTTATATGGTTGTTCCATGATTGGATAATATGATAAAATAATATCTCTAGACTTTTTTGAACGGTGTATGTACACCTCTGGTTATTAACCTAAACCTTTTGACAGAAGTGATCTTGACCTGATTTTTATGTAGGCGGAACTCTGTTCGTCCAGTGGGTGTATTGAGGAGGGGGGGGGGGGGGGTTGTATTTCATGACACTGCTACATGGAGTATCATCATGGGTGCCTTTCACTCTGAGATTGCTGCCTTTCATGATGGTCTCGACGGTTATCTTGTATACGGCCACCTTAAGACATGTTATGTTAAATTGAACTGCTCAAGTTTGGAAAGGGTTGGTATGTCTCTCTAAAGATACTTGTGTCAATACGATTGAAACTACATGTACTGGTACCTTGAAATCTAGGTCAAGGCAACTCATCTTCATAATGTCTTGATCGAATGAATGTGGTATAAATTAGAAAATTTAGCTTGGAGATCTTCAATATAGATACTGTGCTAGCAGCACTGAACATAGCGCACCTTAAAGGTGAAATGCAAAGGCTTCCAAGTTCTCTGTTTTACATTTAATATAAGTTGAATAATGATAGAAATACCAGAATATCTACTTCACTTGGATTAATTTGAATCATCTTATCTGCAAGAATCTTTTTAAAAGTTGGTACCCCCTAGCCCAGCTGAATTCAGATTTACAAAACCTCATCGCTTATCTTTCCTTGATTATGATGTCATGTCAGACCAGCCGCCAGGAGACTGGACGTTATAAGTATTGACAACCGGACAGGTGGTCTGATGTAACGTCACAAACCAGCGTCAAACAAGGGCAGATAAGCGATGCAGATTTCATTTCTGAAATCGGCCATGCATGAGATATCAACTTCGAAGCACTTTTCAAAAGCTATCAGTTGACAAAATACTTCAAATAAAATCAAATGAAGTTTCAATCATTAAATGGCCCATGAAGAATGTAAAAAATAAATTATGAAAACCTTTGCATTTCACCTTTAATTTGACCTTGAAAATATCCTGCTGTTTACAATATACCGCATGGATGTGTCCTAAAACTCCATTAAAATGTCATGAAAACGGCATTAAGCATAAAAATCCCATTAAAATGGCCTTTATTTTTTGTAACAATTAATAATAGTGAAAATATAAATGCCATCGATTTTCAGAATTAAAATGCCATTAATTTAGGTGGAATAAAAGATTATTGCCCTTTAAATTTATTAATGGCCATTAATTTTGTAATGGATGTCAATTTGATGAAAAGTTTAATGGCTTTTTAATGCCATTAAATTGTTACCATAATTTTAATCACAATTAATTCTATGATGACATTTTAATCAGAAATGAACAGCTGGGGATAGTATTTTAATGTTTTTTGATGCATTTAATGAGAATTATACCCCATTAATATGTTTGCAAATAATGGGGTTTTAACAAAAATAAATAATGGTATTTTAATGACGTCTGTTAACAGCATTTTAATGGCATTTTGTGCAGTAGTGTTATTAACTAGATACATCTGTGATGTAATATGCAGGGAAAATCATACTGAAAAGAACTAGCTATTATCCTTCAATATGATCAAGAGGTATCGTGTTAACATTGGCAGACAGACATACACTGATGACACTGACAAAGACAATACCCTTGGCAAAAATTGGCAGAAGGTTAAAACAAGATAGTTCAAAGGTTTTACCTGTTTGAAAGCACACAAAAATTAATCATTAAACTGGGAGTAAATTGTTTGACTGTACCACATCATAGTTTGGACATACCAGCTATGTAGTCATGGTTAATGTTTTCTGTCTCGATTTGCTTTCTATATCAGGCATTACCATGGCAAAAGCATTAAAACGAAAGAAAAAGTGCATTGACCCGAAAGAAGACATCGTCAGCATTAATAAGAAAGTTCCAAGGATCCCAACAGCTGATAGTGTGGATCAACCATTCAGCAAAAGCAAATACTTCTCTTCAGGATTGCAAAGTGGTGAAAATGGAGGAATGAAAACTGCTGCGAAAACGAAGACAGCAAACAGTGAAGATAACAGTTCAGCCCATCCACAGATTGGCAACCGACTAAGCTCACCCTTTTATGAAAAATCTTGTGAGGATCTTGCGAAAAGTCTGCTTGGACAGATTTTAGTCCGAAAGCTTGAAGGTGGCATCAGGGTGGCTGGTAAAATTGTGGAAACAGAGGCGTATTGTGGCATCGAGGACAAATCGGCTCATTCCTATAAGGGTAAAAGAACGGAGAGGACTGAAGCCATGTTCATGAAACCCGGGACAGCTTATGTGTACAATATCTACGGGATATACTGCTGTTTTAACATCTCCAGCCAAGGTGAGAGTCACGTTAGACTTCCAGCTCTAATAATGAGCGATCTTGAAATAAATTTCTGGTAACATTTTTTTTCAGTCCCCCAATGACATAAGTGGGAGGGTACTATGGAAATGCTGTTCGTCCGTCCGTTGTACATACGTCGTTCCATGTGTCAATCCCAAATGCTGCAAACTCAATATCTCGATAACATCTAGGGGGCTGTAGAGCCTTCATCTTTAGTACACTGATGTCTTATGGGGTCCTCTAGGTAAAGTTCACTCAAGACTGACCTTGACCTATTTTCCAGGCAACAGAGAAAATGTGAATAACAGCGAGTCCCTTGTGAAAACATAAGGGGCGATTGGAGCTAGAGCCTTGATAATTTGGTACAATATTGCTGTCTTGGGGGGAGGGGGGCTCTAGGTCAAGTTCACTGAGGACTGACCTTTGTCTATTCTCAAAGGTCAAAATTTGAAAGATATTGTGAATGCAATATCCCAATATCCAAGAGGGCTGGACTGCTTATGTGGCAGCTAGTGCTTCATTATGAATGCCTCCCTGGAGGTAAAGTTAACTACGTACTGACCTTGACCTATTTTCAAAGGTTGGCTGCCCAGTGGGGGAATAGATTTACTTAGCTTATTAAGTTTAAAACTTGTAGCATTATTTAGTTTTACTTCGTGATCTGCCTAGGTTTTAACAAAGATAACATAGTTACATGTATGACATCAAAATATTTCTTCTGACTTTTTCTCATTCTGAGAAATTGATTCTTAAAGATTATCAATAATTACGATACAGAAAGCATGTCCAGTTCACCAGTCTTTTTATGAAATAAATATATAATTCAAACCAGTAGTTCTGAAATATTTCTTTTGACAGGGGAAGGGTGTGTCGTGCTCTTGAGGGCTGTTGAACCCGTTGAAGGCTTGGATAAAATAAAGAGTCTAAGATCTGAATCGCAGAAATCTCCACGCAAGAAAACTCTAAAGAACCATCAACTCACAAACGGCCCATCCAAAATATGTATGGCATTGGGCATAAAGAAAGATGGTATAAATAAACAGGACATGTCAACCAGCAATTGTGTGTGGCTGGAAAAAGGGGAAGATGTTCCTTCGTCAACTATCGTTACGACAACACGGATCAATATGAGTTACGGTGAAGAGTGGATCTATAAACCGCTACGATTTTATATTCTGGACAATAAGAGTGTGAGTGTCAGAGATAAAGCAGCCGAAAAGGATATCCAAGAAAAACTTCAGCCCGAGTGAACACTTTGAAATCAGATTATTCAGACATATATTTTAGTTTGATCACCGGCAGATTTTACCAATCTCTTTTCTATTTGTATAATATTGTGGGTGATTAAAATTGTATTTTCGTATAGACCAGCTTATATTTCACAATATGATAACGTATCATGATCCATCCATGCAATGCAAATTTTGTACTAGTACATTATTTCCTGGGACGAATATAGATATCCGTCCCAGATCATTTCCAATCAATGTATGGGAAACGCTGTCATATTTCAATCATAGTGGAAATTCCTGTAATAAGTCAATCACAAGAAATACTATTTCCTTCCATAAAATCAGGGGGTGATGAAATTTATTAGAGAAGGAAGTTGATAAAATTGTCCAAAATCATGCGAATAATGCATGTATAATTTCTTTGTTATTTTATGTGGGTTTTATTGATTTCATTGACTGATTGAAATATGAGTGATTGAATTTGATTAGGGTGATCGATTCACTACATGATGTACCCAGTAACTATACGCTATCATCACATTCCAAAGTTCACTAATAATTCAATCATGTTAATAAAGGATTCTTTAACTCTACCTGGCCTGGGGGTGAGGGGGGGGGGGAGGCAAAATGGCCCCCCATCCCAAACTTTCTGTGCTATCTCCAGAACGACAAAAATTGAGAGCTGACACTCCGTGACTTTATAGTTTGTCATATTGGGGTCATTTTGAGCCTATTTGCATAACCCCCGGAGTACAGGATCATGGGTAAATTCAAGATGGCGGCCACATGGGGTACCAGAAAAGTGATGTTTTGCGGAGAAATTGCATAAATGAAAAAATCTGACCGAAAAATCGACCAAAAAATGCTGTTTTTGAAACCGACGTCACTGTGACGTCATCAAAGCGGTCATCTTTGATTTTTTTACATTTTCCGGTAGAGCTTGACCCAAGCGTATAGTGTGGTAAGTTTCAACCCCCTAGCTCAAGGGGTAAGAAAAATAACAAGGGGGGTGGGGGCTATTTTGGTCCCTAAAAGCCCAGACCAGATAGGGTAAGTACTTTCCAGATCACAGATCAAACCCTAAGAAATATACTTGATAATGGTTTACATGTATGTGGATGAAAAATTATCACCTTTCACTCCAAAAGATTTGATTTTTACCCGAAGAGGGGAACGATGTGTTGCATATACCAAATTTAGGTCGAGGTCAGAGGTCAAAGGTCAGTGTGACTGAAAAATCAGGAAATCATAAAAAATTCCAATTTTTTGAGAGTGGATTCAATAGGGGGAAATGAAGTGTTGCATACCAAAAATTAGGTCAAGGTCAAAGGTCATTGTGACCCCAAAATCAGGAAATTATTAAAAATAATTTTTTTTTTGTCAGTAGATACATATGGGGGACACGATGTGTAACATACCAAAATGTAGGTCAAGGTCAAAGGTCAAGGTCACTGTGACCCCAAAATCATGAAATTGTTGAAAATCATGATTTTTTGTGTTCATTGATGTATTAAGGGGAGATGATTTGTTATGTACCAAAATTTAGGTCAAGGTCAAGTCAAGGTCACTGTGATCCCAGAATCAAGAAATCTTTAAAAAATACTTTTGTATCAGTAGATACTTTTGGGAGACATGATGTGTGACATACCAAAATGTAGGTCAAGACCGAAGGTCCAGGTCACTGTTACCCCCAAAATCATGAAATTGTAAAAAAAAAATTGTGTCCATTAATACACTGAGGGAAGACGATGTGTCATGTACCAAAATTTAGGTCAAGGTCAAGGTCAATGTGACCCCAAAATCAGGAAATCATTAACTTTTTTTTGTGGCAGTAGATACATTAAGGGACATTTGTTACATACCGAAATGTGGTCAAAGGTTATTGTGACCCCAAAATCAAGAAATCATTAAAAGTCAGTTTCATATGCCTGTTGAAGAGGTCATGTAATGCGATATTGGGTTCTGACATCCATCAACATTTGTTGTCCATGCGATATCTCTAGTTTAAAGGTATAAATTGGTACCAAACTTTGGGTATACCTTACTCGCATGACAAAGAGGAGCCATATTCATTTTGAGATCTATTTGTCAATGGTCAAGGTCACAGTCCCCCAAAACTGAATCAAGTTTAGCTAAATACTTAGGTTGAAATTATTCAGAGTTGTCTTCCTTACATGTATATGTCATTTGTATGTATATGGCATTTGTCCTGTGCAGTTGTCTCCCATGTTTGATACATGTAAGAAACAGTTACATTCAGTTAATTGTGAAATAAAAACGATAGATTTATTAATTCAACGAGGAGAGGGATCCTTTCTGAACTTTTTGTTTATTAACTCAAGAAGAAAGGTTTACTCCATCACTTTCTTCACATTTTTCTTCCTTCATGAAAAATTTTCTCGCATGAAAGGAATCCATTTGAAGGGAAACTACTATTTTCTTGAATTTGACTATTGTCAATTTCAGTGAAGGATATGTGAGCTCTCGGCTCTTGTTTCAAGGTCACCTAGTTACCAAGAGTTAAGACCATTTTAGTTTCTCATTCAATATAAGATGTGAAATATGTTACATTCTCAGAAGCACAAAACCGTAGACCTTTCTCTGGATTGCTAGCTACCAATTGGGATCAAGTCCATTAAACAACCTTGAAATTCGGACCAATGTAATTCCAGATATACGAGCGTATATTGAAGCCCCTTGGGCTCTTGTTAAGTTTTGTTTGCCCAGGTGTGCATGGGCATATATTGAAGCCTTCAACTGTGAATATGCAACAAATGATTTCAATAAAACTGACTGCGAATCAACTGTATTTCAGACTTCCTTCACTCACTGATTTCACGTAATCCTAAAAATATTCCCTCCAGTTTTAGCAATTCATGCTTCAACAAGATTCGTAATCGGGTTATTCAGTGATACTTAAATACTGCCATTGGACAATTGGTTTTCAACATGGTCAAAGATAATGGCGATTATGTCACTTTTTTTCAGCATTTATCTGGATAGAATAAGTGAAACCTGAAGACCAGGATTAATATTAGTCTCAATTATCATCCTATATACAGTGTAACCTCACTATAACGCTGTTATTAGGGGACCAAATTTGAACCACCTTATAGATTTTCAGCCTTATAAAAGAATTGAAATGATATGCACTTGTTACTTTGGGGGACATAACAGCACCCGCCTTATTTCCAGGTTGGAAATATCCTGCTGGTTACAATACTGCATGGATGTGTGATTAAAGCCCCATTAAATGTCATGAAAAGAGCATTAATCATTAAAATGGCTATTATTTTTTGTAGCAATTTATAATAATGTTGATTTCCAGAATTAAAATGCCATTAATTTAGGTGCAATACAAAATTACGGCCCATTCAATTTAATAATGGCCATTAATGCTGTGATGGAAGTCAAATTGAGGAAGTTGGTGACAAGATTAATGGCTTTTCAATCCTATTAATTTCTTACCATAATTTTAATCACAATTAATTCCATGACAATGACATTTTAATCACAAATGAATGACTTGGGAAGTATTTTAATGGTTCTGATGGATTTAATTAGAATTATACCCCATTAATATGTTTGCAAATAATGGGGTTTTAACCAAAATAAGTAACATTGGTATTTTAATAATGTCTGTTAAACAGCATTTTAATGGCATTTTGTGCAGTAGTGTTAATAACTAGATAAAACTGTGGTGTAATACACAGGGAGAATTATACTGAAAGACTAGCTATTATCCTTCAATAACATCAAGAGGTATCGTGATATCGTTGGCAAACAGACATACACTGATGATGCTGACAAAGACAATACCCTTCGCAAAAATTGGCAGAAGGTTAAAACATGAAGATAGTTCAAAAGGTTTTACCTCTTTGAAAGTAGGCAATTGAGATTGGCTGTACCCAGTCATAGTTTGGCTGTACCCCAGTCATAGTTTGGCTGTACCCAGTCATAGTTTGGCTGTACCCAGTCATAGTTTGGCGGTACCCAGTCATAGTTTGGCTGTACCCAGTCATAGTTTGGCTGTACCCAGTCATAGTTTGGCGGTACCCAGTCATAGTTTGGCGGTACCCAGTCATAGTTTGGCGGTACCCAGTCATAGTTTGGCGGTACCCAGTCATAGTTTGGCTGTACCCAGTCATAGTTTGGCGGTACCCAGTCATAGTTTGGCTGTACCCAGTCATAGTTTGGCGGTACCCAGTCATAGTTTGGCGGTACCCAGTCATAGTTTGGCTGTCACCCCAGTCATAGTTTGGCTGTACCCAGTCATAGTTTGGCTGTACCCAGTCATAGTTTGGCTGTACCCAGTCATAGTTTGGCTGTACCCAGTCATAGTTTGGCGGTACCCAGTCATAGTTTGGCTGTACCCAGTCATAGTTTGGCTGTACCCCAGTCATAGTTTGGCTGTACCCAGTCATAGTTTGGCTGTACCCAGTCATAGTTTGGCTGTACCCAGTCATAGTTTGGCTGTACCCAGTCATAGTTTGGCTGTACCCAGTCATAGTTTGGCTGTACCCAGTCATAGTTTGGCTGTACCCCAGTCATAGTTTGGAATTACCAGCTATGTACGTGTAGTCATGGTTGATGTTTTATGTCTCAATTTGTTTTCTCCATCAGGCACTACCATGGCAAAAGCATTAAAACGAAAGCAAAAGTGCATTGACCCGAAAGAAGACATTGCCAGCAGTGATACTAAAGCATCCAGAATCTCAACGACTGATTGTGTGGATGAACCATCCAGCAAAAGCAAGTACTTCTCTTCAGGATTGCAAAGTGGTGAAGACGCAGGAATGAAAAATACAGCGAAAACAAAGACAGCAAACACTGAAGATAACAGTTCAGCCCATTCACAGATTGGCAACCGACTAGGCTCACCCTTTTACGAAAAATCTTGTGAGGATCTTGCGAAAAGTCTGCTTGGACAGATTTTAGTCCGAAAGCTTGAAGGGGGCATCAGGGTGGCGGGTAAAATCGTGGAAACAGAGGCATATTGTGGCATCGAGGACAAAGCCGCTCATTCCTATAAGGGTAAAAGAACGGAGAGGACTGAAGCCATGTTCATGAAACCCGGGACAGCTTATGTGTACAATATCTATGGGATATACTGCTGTATTAACATCTCCAGCCAAGGTGAGAGTCGAGTTCGACTTCCAGCTCTAATAATGATCAATCTTAAAATAAATCTCTTGTAACATTTTTTGTTTGTCTCCCCCACAACATAAGTGCGAGGGCAAATGGAAAATGCTGATCATCTGTCCGTTGTACCATCCATCATATGTCGTTCCATGTGTCGGTCCCAAATGCTGTGAACTCAATATATCGATAACGTTACGTATGGGGCTATGAAGCCTTTATCTTTAGTACACTGATGTCTTATGGGGTCTTCTAGGTCAAGTTCTCTCAAGACTGACCTTGACCTATTTTCAAGGTGACAGAGAAAATGTGAATAACAGGGAGCCCCTTGTGAACACATGAATAACAGTGAGCTCCTTGTGAATATATTCAGGGGCAAATAGAGCTAGAGCCTTGATATTTGGCACAATATTGCTGTCTTATGGGGGACTGTAGGTCAAGTTCACTCAGGACTGACCTTGACCTATTCTCAAAGGTCACAGATGTCTAAATGTGAATAGCATTGTGAGTGCAATATCCCAATAACCAAGAGAGCTTTTGACTGGATATAGGGCACAATGCGTCCTTATGAAGGTCTCTAGGTCAAGTTTATTCCATACTGACCGTGACCTATTTTCAAACGTTAGATATGTCAAAGTGTGAATAGCACTTGACCTAGAATCTTGATCTTTGGCACAATGCTGACTTATAAGAGCCTCTAGATTCAAATTCACTCCAGATTGACCTTGACCTATTTTCAAAAGTCACAGGCGAAAACATGGACAGCATTGTGAATGCAAGATCTCAAGAACAGAGATAGCTGGAGACTTGGCACAATATTTGCTACTATGCAGTTTTCTGATGCTATCTAGGTCATGGTCACTCCATACTGACCTTGACCTAATTTCAAAGGTCACAGAGACCAAACTGTAAAATCGCAGTTGCTTGTGAGCACAATGTCTGAGGGTCAACTTGACCTAGAGTCTTGATCTTTGGCACAATTCTGCCTTAATTGTAATGACCTCCATCACTCTGACTGAGGAGATATTTTCAAAGGACGAAGGTCATGATGTGAATAAAATTAATATATCCTCAACTTGTTTAGACAATGTTCTCTACACTCTTCAATACTGTTGTTGCTACCTCATGTATCTGCCTTTCATTATGGAGTATGGATGACAGTTGATGTTACATGTAACATGCCCGGTCAGACAGGCTGCCCAGTGGGGGAATAGTACTGGTACTCCGAGGATCAAATCCTGGGACAGAATATCTGGAACATACCTTCTCCAGGCTCTGAAACTGTGTACTGTTTGGTTTTGTTTTAGTCTAGACATCCATGGACGCCTATGCTCACAAAAAATCTGATCAAATATTAACTATTCAAACTTGAAGCATTTTCACTGGGTGGCTTTCAAATTGACTGTGCTGCATTGGTGATGCACACACCCACCACTTTACCATGGACGTCACTCGGATGTCGATTTCAGTTCACTTCGGAGGTCTGGATTGATTTAGCCTGGAGTGTCAAAGGCTGAACATGGTATCTTCCAAATATACTGTCCCAGGATTTGATACTCAAAGTAGGGGAATAGCTATACTCAGCTTAGTAACTTTAAAACTTGTAGCATTATTTAGATTTATTGAAATATTTCTTTTGACAGGGGAAGGGTGTGCCGTGCTGTTGAGGGCCGTTGAACCTGTTGAAGGTTTGGATAAAATAACGAGTCTCCGATCTGAATCGCAGAAATCTCCACGCAAAACAACTCTCAAGAACCATCAACTCGCAAATGGCCCATCCAAAATATGTATGGCATTGGGCATAAAGAAAGATGGTATAAATAAACAGGACATGTCAACCAGCGATTGTGTGTGGCTGGAAAAGGGGGAAGATGTTCCTCCGTCACACATCGTCACGACAACACGGATCAATATCAGCTACGGGGAAGAGTGGGTCGATAAACCGCTACGATTTTATATTCTGGACAATAAGAGTGTGAGTGTTCGAGATAAAGCAGCCGAAAAGGATATCCAAGAAGAACTTCAGCCCCAGTGAACACTTCGAAATTAGATTACGCAAAAATATTTTTGAGTTTTACCATAGGGCAGCAAAGTTTATCGCTCTTTTCTATCTGTAGAATATTGAGGGGGATAAAATTTATATTTTTTAATAAACTAGCTTATATTTTACAATATGATATATTAATGTACCATGCTACAATGTGAATTATGTACCAGTATATTACATATTTTAAATCAATGTATGGAAAATCCAGTAATAATTCAATGAGGAAATACTATTCATCATTAAATCAGGGGGTGATGAAATGGTCCAAAATCATGTGAATAATTTTATAAGGATTTTATTGATTTTATTGACTGATCAAATATTGAGAGTGATTGAATTTTTTTAGAGTGATTGATTCATTATAGGATGTACCCAGTAACTATATTATCATCACATTTCAAAGTTCACTAATTCAACCATGGAGACCACACAATAATAATATATCTTGAGATATAAAACTATAGTTTTAACTAATACAGCACAAAAGTTAAAACAGACTGGATATTAAATGTTTTTATTCAGTGGATTTTTCAAGCTGGTTGGTGAAAGATTACATTATTACAGAATTATATTGTCGAGTTATGATCAAACACAGCTGATCACCATGAATATGACGGGAATCAACCTGAAGGATTCTGTAAATGCTTCCCAGAGCCAAGGAATATACTTGAAAAATGCAGGCCTGCAAGTGGCTCACAGTGAAAATATAGGAGGAAATTTGCCAAAATATAGGACAAACATAGGAATTTTCTTAATAAAATACAGGAAATAAGGGAGTGTAAGATAGGTCACTACTACATTGTTTTTTCCAAATTTGGTATTTTTCTGGTGTTTAATCGAATTATTCCACTGAATACCCGTTTGGCCATGCACAGGCATGTTGACTGAGCTTGACCAATTCTATCAAGGTTAAATTCTAGTTATCGCAATATCTCTTGACATCTGTAAGACAACATGTAACTGGTGATGGATCAATTTATTGAAAATGACCATAACCTATTTTTGTAGATCGATATCAATTTAACCATGATCGCAATGTTGAAAAGAAAAAAAAATGACAAAGTAGTAAAAGGAGTACAATTCATATTACAAGGTGAATCATCAAACTGGTATTAAAATTTCATGACTCTTTCTTTTTGTCTTTTTTTTTAACAAACGAATGCCCAAGAAGACTAGCATACCTAAATTTGACATATTAAAAAAAAAAGTAAATGTAAATATCTAACTGACTTTGTCCAGCATCAGAAGATCAAATTAGAACAATACATACTTAAATATTCCTTGATGGAAATTTAACATGTTTAAAGAAGTAAAATGATTGAAACAGAGTTGACAGAAACATACAGTAAAATAACTGAGGTTACGACTAGCATAATGCACATTGGATTTCTGCACAATCGTATGGCACATCCTCACTCTAAGGGAATATGCTCACACTCAAACTACCCTCACAACATTCTCACCCTCACTGCACAAAATCCTCACTCTCAGTGCACAAAATCCTCACCCTCAAGTGACATCACCCTGACACTTCCATCCCAGAGTTACACCTCCATCACCCTCATGGCACAATATCACCCACCAGCTTCATCATCATCCTTAAGTTGCATCTCCAGCCTGAAGCTTGGACACATAATTTTTCACCCTCTGGGCACATCCACACCTTCATGCACATAAGAAAGGGCACATTATCCTCCCCTACACTACATCCTCATCCTCAGGGCACATCCTAACCCTCATGCCCACATCCTCACCCTCATGCACATATCCTCACCCTCATGCACACACCCCATCCTCAGTCATGCACACATCCTTACCCTCATGAAAATATCCTCACCCTCATGCACACATCCTCACCATTATGCACAGATCCTCACCCTCATGGCATATTCTCGACCTGAAGCTACATCCTCATCCCTTGGTTAGCTCTTCACCCTGCTCTCAAGTAAGGTAAAGCACTAGGTCAGGACTAGCAAATTCCTCAATATTTCACAAATACACTTCAGTAATCAGCATTATACCAAGTTAATATTCAGTAATATACATTACATGTAATATTTACATTTCATCTCAGCAGTAATAAAGTCTCAACACAAACATGTTGGTGATCATGCATTGAGAAATATAATGATGCTGGTTCCAGGGCCAATTTTTTTAAACTAACAATGTATTCCAGGGCCAAATTTCTGAAACTAACATTGTAGTTCTGTCATGTAAAAACAATCTCATTGCAGTTCAATAGAACTATTCAAATCACAATTTCTCACAAGTAATATTCATTCTAAAATTGCCGCACTTTATTGTAGACCGCTTTTATACAGCCACGTTCTTCATTTTAAAATGGGAAATCTGGCATCACAAGAAACGCTCCCACATGGATCATGTTTTGACGTAAAATGCTGTGGCTGGATCTTGATGTGTACACGTAATTAAAACTCCACGGAATTTATCCAGCAATGTCAATAACTGAGATCGTCGCACATTCTCGTAATACATAATCTCCTCCAAGTGGTGTTTACCAGTGAAATAAGGGCATAACCTACAACGGAAGAAAAATTGTGTTACAACATCAAGAATGGTAATCCCTCTAATAATTCAATCACCCTATCAAAATTCAATCACCCCCAATTTTTGGGACAAAATTCAATCAATTGTTCTAGTAAATTTTATCACTCTCTAAAATCATTGAAATAATGAACTAACAGATTTCCTGCATGATTTGGATCCACTTCGTCAACTTCCTGTTCTAATGAATTTGATCACCTCCTGACTTTATTTTGTAAAGTTCACTTCCTGTCATTGAATTATTGGAGGGGTTACTATAACATAGGGACCAGCCCAATCTCATTAGAAACAGATGGACAGTGGGGTATGTGGATCGGAAACCTTGGATTTGGCTTAATGTCACACTCAAGGTTGTTTCACTCATATGGTGAAGTCAGTTTGGTTGGTGGAGGAAGCCGGAGTAAACTTCCACACATGGACCAGCTGGGCTCAAACCCATGCTGGTTCAGTGGTGTGAGGATAGCGGTCACCACCGAAGCACCGTAGATCACTTGGCTACTGAGGGCCCCACGATAATCAGATTGAAAGAAGGTCTAGGAAACTTATTATACCTGATCATATATATATATATTGCGTGAATATTTCAACATTATTTCATTCATCTCGTAACGTTTGGGTCCCATTTCTTTTTACACCCGGACACCCCAGTTAGTCATCTCTTACAACAAGCTGTTTGAGAAGCTGAGCCCCCTCATTCTTTCTATGACCTGAGACGTGCACAAAAATATTGCAACTCATCAAACTTAGTTTGTTTCTTAATAATTGAAATTCATTTCTGATTTCGATTAGGTTTCTGATTTTTTGTTACAAACTTCATGAAATACAATTTTTTTATTTACCTAATAAAAAGTTTCAAATCTTCGGGATTTTTCGCCGCAGGTACCCTCAGTATACTCTCCTTCTCTTCTTTACTTAAATGTCCCAGGACAGCCTCATGTGCTCTCCACTGAGCCCTGCTTTCATCAGACAGGACAGCAGCACTATTGGTGACAAACTCCAGTGATGGAGACTTTGACAGGTTATTGGTGGTAATCACGGGAGTAGGGCTATCATCACTGTTCACTAAAATAGAATGTATTTCACAAGAGACAAAATCAGAACCAACATTTCCGAAGTACCTGGCATTAATGCAGTTTCGAGTTACACTTCCAACATGTCCAATAATATTGAAGTATTACAAAACAACTACAATACAGAGGCAAAACTAAATCACTCTTCTGATTGATTGATTGATTTTTTATTCACCATATATAAACACAGCAAGAAGCAATCTCGATTGCTCAATTGTATGCTCCCCTCCCCCCCCCCTTTCTGCTTTAATCTGACACTGATGCGCCATTGTTCTGTTCTGTATTGGTCTGTGGAGGCCTAATTTGGATGATTACAAAATTCTATTTCAGTCACTTTTTTCGGCATGCCTCGCATAATACATATTCCAATTATCGACCAACAAGTAATAATACAATGTTTTGATGCAAGATGGTCGCCCGGGGCTTTCGTCAAATCCAAAAATGTGACCTGGTTATGAGACCTACATTCCTTGGGAGTATATTGTGGTGAAATTATGAAGCGATCGTGGACTTTGAATTTTGCACCCAATTCACTCTTTTTGGAGCAATTTCATACTTCAGGATCTATGTGGTCTGCTTTGGAACGTAGAATAACAATTTTATAGCCATATTCCCGGTCCAAATCGGTTATGGACTGAGATCCAGCCTGGACAAATAAATATATCCCATTCACTTAGGATTGATGAACAAAGGGCCATAACTCTTGAAAATAATAACCGAGATCCAGCACGGACAATTCCCAATTCACAAAGATTTCAAGAACAAAAGGGCCATAACTCTTGAAAATATACGCGAAATGCGGAGAAACTTCATGCTGCACAACTACAGGGCACTGACCACATATCCTGCAAATTCCATACTTGTCCATACAATATTAACCAAGATCCAGCCCGGACAAGTCCCAATTCACAAAGAGTTGATGAACAAAGGGCCATAACTCTTGAAAATATATGCGAAACGCGGAGAAACTTCGCGCTGCACAACTACAGGGCACTGACCACATACCCTGCAAATTTCATAATTGTCCATACAATATTAACAAAGATCCAGATCGGACAAGTCCCAATTCACGGAGATTTCAGGAACAAAGGGCCATAACTCTTGAAAATATAAGCGAAACGGGGAGAAACTTTACGCTGCACAACTGTGGGGCACTGACCACATATCACGCAAATTTCATACTTGTCCATACAATATTAACCAAGATCCAGCCCGGACAAGTCCCATTCACAGAGATTACAGAACAAGCGTTTTGAGAACCCCAACATCTCGCCTTGCGGGGCCGAAGCTGCAGCAGTATTGAAAGCATACATGTAGAGCAAACAATAACGTCTGGAATAGGTGATGTGGTACAGACAATAATGTCTGGAATAGATTATCTGGTACAGACAATAACATCAGTCCCATGTGGGATTAACGGCATATTAAGTTAATCCCATGTAGGATGGATAGGTCAGTGCCGTGGGATTACTGCTGCATAGGGCAGTCCAGTGTGAGATTACTGCTGGATAGGCCAGTCCCATGTGAGATTACTGCTGGATAGGCCAGTCCTGTGCAGGATTACTGCTGGATGGACCAGTCCCGTGTGGGATTACTGCTGGATAGTCCGGTCCCAAGTGGGATTACTGCTGGATAGGCCAGTCCTGTCTGGGATTACTGCTGGATAGATGAGTCTCGTATGGGATTAATGCTGGATAGGGCAGTCCCGTGTGGGATTACTGCTGCATAGGCAGTCCAATGTGGGATTACTGCTGCATACGGCAATCCTGTGTGGGATTACAGTGTGGGATTACTGCTGGATAGGCTAAACCTGTGTGGGATTACAGCGGAATAGGTCAGTCCCATGTAGGATTATGGCTGGATAGGTCAGTGCCATGTGGGATTACTGCTGCATATTGCAGTCCAGTGTCATATTACTTCTGGATAGGTCAGCCCCATGTGGGATTACTGCTGCATAGGCCAGTCCCATGTGGGATTACTGCTGGATAGGCCAGTCCCATGTGGGATTACTGCTGGATAGGCCAGTCCGGTCTGGGATTACTGCTGGATAGGTCAGTCCCGTGTGGCATTACTGCTGGATAGGCCAGTGTCATTTGGGATTACTGCTGGATAGGTCAGTCCTGTGTGGGATTACTGCTGGATAGGCCAATCTCAAATGGGATTACTGCTGGGTAGACCAGTCCGGTCTGGGATTACTGCCGGATAGTTGAGTTCCATATGAGATTACTGCTGGAGAGGTCAGTCCCATGTGGCATTACCGCTGGATAGGCCAGTGCCATTTGGGATTACTGCTGGATAGGTCAGTCCCATGTGGGATTACTGCGGGACAGCTCTGACCTAGGAAAACATGAAACATGTCCACCAAGTTTTATAACCATCCCACGAAAGGCTCAACAAACTTTCCATGTACAGATCTACATGTAAATTTTTGGCCAACAAAAACCTTATCAATGTAAACGTACAAAGTCTAACTGCAATAATTAGGACAAAAATTCATATTTAATGTCATATTTCTTAAATAGCACATGCACATCCTCAAATCACATTGAACTTGGGTAGCAAGTGTCAAACTCACCCAATGAAAGCTGACAGCAAACTTTCCATGTACAGGTGTACATGTATGTACATTATATACAGGTACATTATCATTATCATTGGCAAATTACTTAGACAAAACCCTCAAAATTTGAACAAAAATTAATATTTCATCTCCTAAATAGCACAGGTACATCCTCTAATCAGAAACATGTGTACCAAGTTTCATAATCATTCAATGACAGCTGACAACTGCAGCGAACTGTGGTGTACAGATGCACTTCAGCTAAATGCAAAACTCTATCATTTGCCATAATTTGGAGAAAAATTAATATTTCATCTCAAAAATAGCACAGGTACATTCTCTAATCATAAGAAACATGTACCAAGTTTCGTAATCATCCAATGAGAGCTGACAACTGCAGCAAACTTACCATTTACATGTACATGTATACATGTAGAGGCCTACACGTACAATTTACCTAAACAGAAAACTCTATCATTTGCCATAATTTGGAGAAAAATTAATATTTCTTCTCAGAAATAGCACAGATACATCCTCTAATCATAGGAAACATGTGTACCAAGTTTCATAATCATCCAATGACAGCTGACAACTGCAACAAACTTTCTTAGTACAGATTTACATGTGCACTTCAGCTAAACGCAAAACTCTATCATAGGGGTTTTAACATTGGAGCACCCCAGGGGTAGTACCCCCAGGTGGCATACCCACCTCCCATATTTTTTTTATTTTTTTTTATATTTTTTCTAATTTTTCTAGATTTTTTTTTGAATTTGCTAAACCAAAAACCTTATCATTTCCAGGCAGCCTCTTTCCCCCCTCACAATATCTCCTCTTTACTTCGTAAGGCGAGATAAAAAGGGCCATAACTCTTGAAAATTATACCCAAACTCGGAAAAAACTCTACGCTGCACAACTACGAGGCACTGGCCACATTCCATGCAAGTTTCAATCCTGTCTATCAAATATTAACCGAGATATCGCGCAGACAAGAAATTCGGACGGACAGACAGACGCCTTGACGTCCGGACGTCCGGATGGACAGACGGACGGACAAAGCGATCGCTATATGCCCCCCCCCTCTAATTAGAGGGGAGGGGGCATAATAAAGACAGAGATATGGTATGTGAATAAATAAAAATATGGTGGGAATAAAACCCCAGAGGGCTTGTTATATCCCATAAAATAATAATTGTTGGTGATTATACCAGCTCGAAAATAAGACAATAGGAGTTGAAGATACTCTCAAATTTAACTAGAGGTTCCGCTTTGACCCTTGAGTTGCCGCTCCGGCCTGAAACCTATGCTGGTTGTTTTTTTGAGCAAAAACATACGTCTCCCCCAACCTCCCACCTTGCCTTGAATGGGCACATAATTTAAGGGAAAGTGCTATAAAATGAATCTAGCAATAAGTATCTTAAACAAAGCTGCGTATCTAAAAATATTAATTACAAAGAAGCGATTTTCATTGTACATACATGTACAAGTAGATGAACGGAGGGACGGACACCGGACACGGATGGATGCATGCACACATACACTAAAACCTGATCAAATGCCGGGGCTATCCCAATGAAGCTTCCATCCAAGTTTGGTGAAATTCCATCCAATAGTTCTCAAGATATCTTGCAGACGAAGCCTGTATATACATGTACAAGCAGATGGACGGACGGACGGACACCGGACGAACGCATGCACACACACCAAAACCTAGTCAAATGAGGGGGCTATCCCAATGAAGTTTCCATCCAAGTTTGGTGAAATTCTGTCCAGTAGTTCTCCAGATATCTTGCAGACAAGCCCTGTATATACATGTACAAGCAGATGGACGGACGGACGGACGGATACCGGACATGGATGAATGCACGCACACACACCAAAACCTAATCAAATGAGGGGGCTATCCCACTGTAGCTTCCATCCAAGTGGGGTGAGATTCCGTCCAGTAGTTCTCAAGATATCTTGCAGACAAGCCCTGTATATACATGTACAAGTAGATGGACGGACGAACGGACACCGGACATGGATGAATACACGCACACACACCAAAACCTAATCAAATGAGGGGGCTATCCCACTGAAGCTTCCATCCAAGTGGGGTGAAATTCCGTCCAGTAGTTCTCAAGATATCTTGCAGACAAGGCCTGTATATACATGTACAAGTAGATGGGCGGACGGACGGACACCGGACACGGATGAATGCACGCACATAAACCAAAACCTAATCAAATGAGGGGGCTATCCCAATGAAGCTTCCATCCAAGTTTGGTGAAATTCTGTCCAGTAGTTCTCCAGATATCTTGCAGACAAGCCCTGTATATACATGTACAAGTAGATGGACAGACGGACGGACACCGGACACGGATGAACGCATACACACACACCAATACCTAGTCAAATGAGGGGGCTATCCCAATGAAGCTTTCATCCAAGTTTGGTGAAATTCCGTCCAGTAGTTCTCCAGATATCTTGCAGACAAGCCCTGTATATACATGTACAAGTAGATGGACGGACGGACGGACACCGGACATGGATGAATGCACGCACACATACCAAAACCTAATCAAATGAGGGGGTTATCCCACTGTAGCTTCCATCCAAGTGGGGTGAGATTCCGTCCAGTAGTTCTCAAGATATCTTGCAGACAAGGCCTGTATATACATGTACAAGTAGATGGACGGATGGACGGACACCGGACACGGATGAATGCACCCACATACACCAAAACCTAATCAAATGAGGGGGCTATCCCAATGAAGCTTCCATCCAAGTTTGGTGAAATTCCGTCCAGTAGTTCTCCAGATATCTTGCAGACAAGCCCTGTATATACATGTACAAGTAGATGGACGGACGGACGGACACCGGACATGGATGAATGCACACACACACACCAAAACCTAATCAAATGAGGGGGCTATCCCACTGAAGCTTCCATCCAAGTGGGGTGAAATTCCGTCCAGTAGTTCTCAAGATATCTTGCAGACAAGGCCTGTATATACATGTACAAGTAGATGGACGGACGGACGGACACCGGACACGGATGAATGCACGCACACACACCAAAACCTAATCAAATGAGGGGGCTATCCCAATGAAGCTTCCATCCAAGTTTGGTGAAATTCCATCCAGTAGTTCTCAAGATATCTTGCAGACAAGGCAAGGGGACGGACAGACATCCATCCATCCATCCATCCAGACAGCACAAACACTAGATGTCTCCCCCCAACATAGTTGGGGGAGACATAAATATGTGAATTAACAATGGTGATGCACCCAGTTCTATAGTTGTTAACTAAGTACATTTGAACTAAACTAAATATATGAGATAGGGCTTTGTGAAATTGATAAGAAACACATGTTTTACATAAAATAAGTTTGTCTCAAGGTCAGTACTGGAGCGATTGATGGTCAAGAAAATTATGTCGGTGTGTGCAAAATATGAAAATATAATATGAATACGCCTTCGAAATTTGAATGGATAGACTATACACATCCAAATACATTCAGATTCACAGGAAATGCCTTGAAAATATTGATGAAAAGCAATCCACCCTTTCCACATTAATCCTATCTTTCTCCAATGGCGGCGACAGGTACACTGCACGTGGGTCACTGCATGAGCTCTGGTTCATTCTCATGATCTCTTTAACCTGGGGAGGGCTTTTTATCTATTGATAACTGGTGTGAATATTATAATAATATGGATCAAATAGTCCCATTATTCCAAGCAAGGACCACTAAGCTTACATTTATGATCATTTTGTTCACTTCAGGTCGAAAATAGTCCAGTTATCAATGATTAATAATATATTCTGGATTAGAGACACAGCAAAGCACGCCGATTAATGATCCGGAGCTCATGCGGCCAGCATGCGTCAGTGCACTGCCCACTGCCATTGAGGCAAGATGGCATTGCCTAGGAATTAACTTGAATTAAAGTGCAAGCTTACGATAAATGAACCTATGGCTTCACTTTCCTTATCAAAACTAAATCTTGTCAAATCAGAGTGACTCAACACATAGTCACCGAGGAATTCTCCACGGGGCATTAATTCTTGAGTAAAGTTACCTGAAGCAAGGTCAGAAGAACTTGTAGCTCTCCTCATCAAGGAGGTGTCTTCTAGTGAGCTACCTAAATGGGACTTCTCTACTAAAGAGGTAGACGTGTGAATCATGGGATCATCCAACTTATGTTGTTCTCTAACAGCGGGTACCAGATGAACGTAGGTGTGAAGTTGCATCAGTAGTCGACGCTGGAGCATCCAGATTACCATCTGTACCTTCTGGGCCTGTCAGTGGTGGAATAGTACACTTGAATAAGGACTATTGTGTGTCACTTAACATTTCTCTCTAAGCTATATAAATTTTATTTTATTATTTTTTATCCTGTCGGTGCTGTAATCTGTACTATAAAAGAAGCTGTGCATCCATCCATACCACTAGTAAGAAAGGACCAGTATGAGCTATATGTGCATCCGTGCCACTGGATATGAAAGGAGCCAAAGGGAAGTGTGTACATGCCACTGGGTAGTAGTATGAAAACAGCCATGTCACTAGATACGTAGTGATATGATCTGAGGAATGGTGCGCCCTATTATAGTATGGGGTGAAGAAGGTGTATGGGGTGACCCAATCACCCTATGTGTAATGTGCTATGAATAGGAGTGAGTGAGTGAGTGAATATGATTTAACGTCGCTTTCAACTATATTCCAGTCATATCACGACGTTGGGTTCTATTCCTTTTCACACCCGGGAACCACACGGGTGGGGTCCTATTCGTTTTCACACCGGGGAACCCCACGGATGCCTCAGTTAGTCGCCTCTTACGTCAAGCTCTCTGAGGAGCTGAGGCCTATTCTTACCATGACCTGCGGTGTGCACAACAACATCCCAGGTCAATCCCCGGAAGCCCCACGGGGCGCTCTGACTATTGTCTTTGTCCCTGCAGATCTGCAGAGACATCATTACCACCTGGAAGTGAGGCAGCTACATACGACTAGTACGGCCGCATATGTGCCCACATATGGCTCATGCAAATTTGAATGGTAATCGGTGCCAAAACGAAGTGAAACATTTCATGTGCTTTACATTGACGTAATCACCTAGATTTTGAGCGCATTACGGTTATCTCTCCAGGGGTTATTCTAGCCCAAAATTGTTCACAAACTCAATTTCAAAATTTTGAAAACTCAATTTTTTTGCGCGCAACGAAATTCTACAAAACTCAATATTTTTTCCTTTTTCATCAAAAAAATGATGAAACTCAACTTTTTCATCGCACCAATTACAGAACTGAGGTTGGTCATATGTTTACGAGAACAGAAACACCGTAGACGCTACTTTAGAAATCGACAAATACTGACAACCCTATTTACATGAATTATATACAGTCTATGTAACATTGGTAAAATAACCCAGTGTTACATGATAACCCGTTGGCCCAAACCGTGGCAGGGTACCGTGTATTGTCCAACAATTGAAGGCGACAGTAGCGTGTCGTGTCTTCTTAGAGCAACAACAACATATTGAACTGCTGCTGCGTTGTCAATCAAGATATAAACATCAGCCTCAAATATTCGGCCGTCGACCGAATACACTTGTACACTCCTGTTCAACCACACCAAACCACAGTATGGCCATTGTCAGTTAATAGGTTGTTTAGCTTGACCTTCTCATAATAAAACATACATGCTAGAAGCTATAATTATTAATTATTGAAGCTAAATTTTCTACCGTTGACAGAGAAGAATGTGATTGAATATATAACCTGACAAAATTCCTATTTTACAGATTTATACACTCTGAAATCTCTCATAAAGATAACCAGAAAAAAACATCTATGAAATAATTATTCTCTAAAGAGACATCTTAAGTTTGCTTTAATTTAATTGAAACATAACGTAAATAATTATGGTAGACAGTAAAACTCAAAAGCGCACACATTCTGTAAATAGAAATCCTGGGAAACCACTCTTACTTGTGACCACTATTAAAGATAACTGCAGGATTTATTACCCGAATTTTCAACTTCTTTTATTCTTTTATAATGACTGAAGATAGGGATTCTCTGTCCAGGGCAACGACTTTTGTATGTCCATCGTCCTTAAGCTGTACGAGTATTTCGTTACGTGCAGGTCGACAGCCTGTATTGTCGTTGTTGTTGTCGGGAGTGAAGATGTGAAGCGCTCGATCACTTCGCCCAAAAGCGTATCACTAGAGAAATGAATGGTTAAATTCGGCACAATGTGCCGACTGGTTGATGAGGAAACAACTGACCCGTTAACTAAAACAATAATGGCTTTGGTACGCGACCATCAAAACTGCCGGAGTTAAAACTTTACTGCTGTGTGTTTGACACGAGGGAATCCTCGCTAGAGATTCATGCCGGGAAAAGGACTGTGCCTCGTTTTGAAATCAGGCCAGGGGTTCCCCCAAGAAAGTGGACCAAGTGACCACCTCATTCGTTTTACTTGGATTTGCTTACTTATTTTTTTTACAGCCAAAAATTACTGATAATTGATATACATACGGCATTATTTATCTCCTAACTATTGATGTGGGCGGGTCATGCGAGACAACATATCAACTGACAACTGGTAAATTGTGGGAAACTCAATATTTTTTTCGTGCGCGCTTTGCGCGCAAACGGCAAAAATCGCAAAACTCAATTTTTTTTATCAAAACTCAATTTGAAATTCTCTGCAAAACTCAATATTTTTCTTTTTTCATCGTGGTTACCACGATGAAAAAACGGCTAGAAAAACCCCTGCTCTCTAATAATTCGCACATATTAAAACACACTTTTGATGCCAATTCCAGGAAATATTCTGTCAATACACATGTATTCAGCTCAGGAGTTTTCAGAACTATTCACATTTGGGATACTGTACAATATGTTGGCATAAGAAAATGTTACCATCTGCAAATTGTCCGGTAGTCAGTGAGTCCATCCGAATCCTTTCATCGGTAAAATAAGGAGAACCGTTGACATTAGAACCTTGATTTTTTGCATGAAGGTGCATTAGGGGACTGTTAGGCCATAAAAAATTAATTAATTGTTTCTCAAGTGGGTTTTTTTTTTTCAGGAGCGGGCGGGCGGTTTTTTTTTTTATTTTTTATTTTTTTTTCAAGCTAGGATGCGGGCGGTTTTTTATCTTTTTTTTTTTTTTTTTTACAAGCCGGGAAGACCAATGGCCAAACAAATCAACTGCTTCTCCGATTGTGGCCTGAAGTGGGATGGAATCTCCGTCCTGCTTAGATTTTCCAATTGTACACGATATCGCGTCGTCGAAATCTGGGCATCGGGTGATACCGGTCACCTCGTTCAGGACCTCGATCACGGTGGCACTTGGGCTAACCTGTATAATTGTCCAGTCCTTCAGCATGTTAACCGCCCCACGTTCTCGACATTCAGCAATGTATGCTGAAACCAGCATTGTGAAAACGGATAAAAAATGCGGTAAAAATACAATCACAAATTTCATTTCATTGGACCCATTTCCGATGAATTGTTTAAACTAGGCAAAGAGCATAATGAAAAGCATAACCGACGCTGGAACCGGAGACTAGGATGAAAATATTTCTTTAATTTACAGCCTTTCGTGTTGAAATGTGCACAATTTATGACGAAGATTTTAATAAATAATGTTATAATATACTATTCGCTATTTATAAAATTACGATAACGGAGAAGCGAAATTTACATAATAAAAACATACGGCAATCCGCTTCCGCTTATATTCAGGTCTGATATTTGTATATGCGCAGTTTGATTTGAAACTGGAACGAGTTCGCGCAACTGCCGGTTGTAAACTATTTTGTGATCGATACGATCATGGCGATGACATCTCTGTACGTATTAAAGCATTTTTCTTTTTCACAAACATAGTAAAACACCATTTTTGGGAAACGAATAGACATTACAACGAATAAACACAGTTTACAAGCACATTTACACATGCAATAAAAAGAATGGGAGCGGACAGTATGCCAGGGATGCGGCGGATTTTTTTATTTTTTTTCAAAAAGTGAAAAAAAAGTGCCCAGCGGGAGAGAAATCGAGGATGCGGCGCCACTTGAGAAACAATTCATTAACTTTTTATGGCCTTACCAGGAAGTTCTGAGCTGACCAACTTTTGATAAAAATTTCTGGTGATTTTTTTGATGAAAATCACTGGTGAGTCTGACTTGGGCTATGCCCATCTTAATATAGGCAGGATTTCAAGTTGGGGTGGGGGTATTTCCAAGGGTTCAGTGCGTGTCGGAGTTCTAATTCCTACCCTACTTCGTAGGTCCTGTGACGTTAATCACACTGCCATGTCTATTAGTCTAATTGTTTAATTTAATTGAGTATAAAATAGCTGGTCTAAAATATTTTGAATTATTAAAGAGATTACCAGCATCAAACATATTAAATGAACATGTGTGGTGCGCTGGTCATTTCATATTAACAACTCTAACAAACATATTCACCTGTTGTTGAGGTAGACCTAAGACATCTCTGTGTTGCCCCAGTGGACTGGGCAGGGAGAACTCGGACAACACGGCAGGTAATGACATACCTGGAAACTGCTCCACAAATGATTCTACTAGGGAGGAGTTTCTGTGAACGAGAGAAAACTAATATTCAATCTTCCTTATCCAGACAGGCAGAGAATATACTGGATGATTTCACAGAAGGGTCAAATCAGTCTCCCACTTGCACTAAAATTTAAGTTAATTCTTCGACAATAGATCCGCCCGATTAGCCATGATAGCTGATGTGTGGCTCCACAGCGGTTCGTTTTCCTGGCCTCTTTCCTATCTCTTCAGCATGGGGTCATTTTTTAACTATTGATAACTGGTGTAAATATGGATCGAATTATTCTACTATTCCAAGAAATGTCAATATTATGCTGTATACATTTACGATAATTTTGGAAACTTCAGGTTGAAAACAGTCCAATTATCATTGATTAAAAATATTTCCTAGTATGCGGAAAGGTATATGAAATAGGCCAGGAGAATGAACCACTGGGAGCATCAATGCACCTGCCATGGTTATCTGGGAAGATCTTTTGTCAAAGCATGAAGTTCAATTTTAGTGCAATTGAGGGGTTGAAATTTAACTCAAACAGAAAATTCATGTACATGTAGTTCAGAAACCAACCTGGAGTTGGTGGAAAAGACAAAAAAAGTCTATTACATGCACTAGCTTCAGTGGCATCATCAATCAGAACATTGCTGACCATGCCAGTAGCTTTAATCCTGTCGAGTATGCAGAAGGTGCGAGTCATTAATTTACATACCATACACATACCCTGAAGACAGGACTAACACAGTTACACTGACACTTTTTTTTTTTTACGATGTTACAAACTTTTTTTGTTTACGATGTTACAAACTCTGACAAGGGGAGACATCTTATCAGCTGCTTTCAGGAGGTTCCGCGAGCACCACGGGCGTCACTGGATTTCTCAGGCGAGAGTATTTGCCTATTCTTACTTATTAGAGAGCGCAGTATGCAGTTGAACATAGGAAAATAGTATATGGCTCGGCACTGGGGGGGGGGGGGTAGTTCACACCCAACGACCCCCAAGCAATGCCAGGATATGAAATAGACAAACAAATTTTAGTTGCCCATCGGCAAGCATGGGCAACCATCACATCCAATTGCATTGCAATTCAGGCAGAATTTGGTAGCCCAAAGGAAATTTAGGTTGCCCCGGGCAACCGGGCAAAGGGCTATTTCGCACCCTGAATGCCCTTGAGCACAAGTAAATAACCGTAAATTTTGAGAAGAGAATACTTACACATGAGTATAGGCATGAGGTGAGAGAATGTAGACGTTACTCTCACACAGCGGGAATATAATAGTTGCTTTGGCCCAGTAAACTAAATGACACACAATTTGAAAGACCTGAAATGGAGCAAGAATGGGTTTAAAATGCCATTATGCCAACTTGGAAAAATATGACCAGTCAGTTATTAATACAGGTGATGAATACACTGTCAAACCATCACAGTTCATCAGCAATGGTTAGTTCATCGGATACACAGCAATGGTTAGTTCATCGGGTACACAGCAATGGTTAGTTCATCGGATACACAGCAATGGTTAATTAATTAGGTACACAGCAATGGTTAGTTCATCAGGTACACAGCAATGGTTAGTTCATCGTGTACACAACAATGGTTAGTTCATCAGGCACACAGCAATGGTTAGTTAATTAGGTACACAGCAATGGTTAGTTCATCGGGTACACAGCAATAGTTAGTTCATCAGGCACACAGCAATGGTTAGTTAATTAGATACACAGCAATGGTTAGTTCATCAGGTACACAGCAATGGTTAGTTCATCAGGTACACAGCAATGGTTAGTTCATCAGGTACACAGCAATGGTTTTCAGCAAAGTTAATGTCTTGAAGTCCGGGTGTATTTACACTTGTCAGCCTTATTACTTATTGTGTTGATTAATTTGTTTCCTATTTAGAGCAATGTCTAGTAAACATCACCTAATGGACAAAGGTACCTGATATGCTGGCTACGGTCAAGAAATTCACACAGCTCGATGAATACTTCAAAAGAGAAAGTGGAGTCGAAGATTGGGAAATTCTGAATGTCATTATGATATGTCATGCAAGACATGTATATGTAAAATTATGATTTCCAAACTTCAGCGGCCTGTTTTTATTTTTTATTTATTTATATTTTTGCAGTAATTTTACCATGTTTCATATGATGCATATTTTTAAACTGAAAGAATTAGTTCTTCAACCGTTGAGATCAAATTTGCTGCACAGTCATACCTGAGAGAGACTGAGATCAGCATCTAAAGCTAGGTTCTGCAGACTTTTGAGGGGACTACCAGCTCGCACAAGCTTCGGAAGGGTCGGTGTACAGTCAATTGGGAGCGAGTCCAGAAATGCATTCTCGTCTACTAGTAATAACATGGCATGGTATGGCCTAAAATTGAAAGGGAAAGCTAAAACATACTACTAATGATAATTATACTGAGGTTGAACATGACTCATATTACATGATAAAACATTATGTCATCACAAGCAAGAGGATCAGGCACTGAATCACAACAAGGGTTATGTTTAACCCGGCAGCTCGCCGTTTTGGGTTTTGTCAATAACATGCAGCTTCGCATAAAGATCGAGCCCTTCAGGTTGCACATCACTGGCAATGACAATACATATTGTTATAAAAATTTGACTTCTTTGTCAGTGATGTTGAAGTTGGATTGAAAGATGAACTATATTATAAAACTTGAAATAAAGTCCAGCCTAAACAAAAAACATTAACCTTCCAGTTTGAGTCTAACGTTGTGCTAAACATAAAAACTTAACCGGGCACCGACACCAACACCAACACCGACACCGCCACTTTCCCCCTCTCTCTCCCAATACCTCGCCTACTTCGTATACGGCGAGCTAAAAACTGTAATGTTTATTTCAGCTGAATTTTATCAAATCTGCTGCAAGATTACATAATGGCTGTGTCAGAGTTAGAGAAGGCTTTGTTGTAAGACCTCTCAATGAGAAGGTAATATCCTGGACAAAAGACTGACAATTATATTTTGCGAGTCTTATACCGGAGCATGGGGGTACATGATCACAATCATAACAATGTATGTTTATGTAAAACTTATACCTTAATGATGCCAGGCATCTCTGAACTGCCTCTGGCTGTAAAAAAAAAGTAGATAAAGTCAATTAATCTTCGAATCAATGCAAAATATGTAGATTATTGTGGAAAAAACTAAATATTGAGCTGATCATTTAGAGTATGTCTGAACGTTGTAATTCATTCCATAGTCCATGTAAACATCTAATCCTGTGATTTCAATTATCCAGTAAAACCTGTGTAAACCGACCAAGCTGGAGACCAGATTATAGTGTCAGTTTTGACAGGGTTCTGTTATATCAAGGCTAAAAAAAAACTTCAAATTTTAGAGGTCGATATTTAGAGGTTGGACGGTTTACCCAGGTGTTGGAATTCAGACTTCACCATATACACTGATTACATGAACATTCCAATTTAAAACCCAAACTTACTTTTATTCCTTCAGAAAGTTCAGATTGGTTCTTACGAAGTTACCATTTACTGACAGTAATCCCTCTAATAATTCAACCAAAGGAAGTGAAATTCTCCACCTTAAAATCTGGGGGTGATCAAATTTATTAGAACAGGAAGGTCCAAAATTGTGCAGATAATCCATAGAGATAGAGAATTTTTTAGAAAAGCCGATTGAATTTTTTTCCACAAAATTGAGGGTGATTGAATTTTGATAGAGGGATTGAATTATTAGAGGGATGACCGTATCCCACTCACCTCAATCTTGGGCCCTCTGGCACTGATAGAACCATATATTTTGTGGGGGAGACAGAAGTTCACCTCCACCCATCTGTTTATATGGAGCAGGACAACACCAGTCTCAGAAACACTGCAACAGAAGATGGGTTGAAATAAGATATTTATAATCCCGAGTTTGCACAATAATGCAATTCAATGAAGTTAATCCTTAGACAATACCGTCTTGCTCTGATAGCAGTGAGGGTGCATCTCATCCGGCATGAGTTCGTTAATCGGGGTGCTTTGCTATCTCTTTAACTTAGGAAATATTATTAATCGATGATAACTTGACTATTTTTGATTTTCAAATACTCGCACTTGTTCATGAAAGCCACGAAAGCTAACAGATCACTCTCTGGACACTCTTTTAGCTAGCTAGGAGTCTCAAAATCATGAAGGTTCTTTATTTGGAAACGAGAGAAATTTAACATATGGGAATCAGACGGACAGAAGTACCCTCAAAAATATGGAGCTAAAGACTCGTGCTTTAAAATTCTAGCTAAAATCTTAGACAGGGTTCCATCATTTTTGAAAAATATTTTTCAGGACTTTGAAGGATTACATACACAGAGATTTCTTACATACTCAATACTTGAATCCTTGTAAACGGCATACAATAACATGACCAACAACATAATAAGGCCAAGGGAATTATTTTTATCAAGGTGGTCCTCCACAGTTTCGTAGCAATGGCCCAGGTCTAACTTCCATCATACGATAGATTGTCCGTGTCTTGCTACATCATAATTCTCCTCGTCTTCTTAATAGCTCATATCTATAAAACCATCCTATTCAGCATTATCAACGCTGCAAAAGGCCAACTCACACTACGAACAATTTGTTGTGTTAGAACAGAACAGTTTGTTCGTGTTTTTGTTCGTGGTAACCTCACACTACGAACATTTTCTCTTGACCGCCAGTCGCCGCGATCAAGCAGCAAGGCCATGTTGTTGTGTCATGTGAGAGCGGCTTCGTCACATGACCGACAGCTGCCAGTTGATTGGATAACTGTTGATAAATGTTCGGCAAAATGTTCGCGATCACCACACACTGAAGACAAAAACTTGTTTCAGGGCAAATCATGTTCGCAATATCAAACAAGTTTGATCTCACGAACATTTGTTCCGAACAGATGTTTTCTGTTTCTGGGCACCTCACACTACAGACAAAACATGTTCTGAACAGTGTTTTTGTTCTAATACAACAAAATGTTCGTAGTGTGAGTTGGGCTTAACGAGCACATACAGGTTGATGACTGACTTCGATTACACGGTGATCGGGGTCATGAAGTAAATTTTGTCCCGCTTCAGTTATGCCCCTTGGATGTGCCTAAAAATCAGGACTCATTTACGGAGAAAAAATATGACAAAAAAACGGGCAGGTTGACCCCCACTTTTTTTTGCTTTTTAAGTTGATACCGGACATTGGAACATGAGAAAGAAATTTAATTGAAATCAATCTGACAGACTTTTCTGGAAATTGAGCCGAATTTGACCATTTTTCGACATTGTAACAGGTTTTCTAGGAAAAATGAAGCAAGCTTGGAGGGGAATGTTCGAGTTTCATTTTTCTAGAACATCTCAGTGCTGTGTCTTAAAATAATAGATTAATCATGCTCTTTCAGAAAATCTATACATAAAAGTGATTTGGTTTGGAAATTTTACAACAATTGGTGGCCAAAAAACGGACCCATGATCTATTCCTTGCCGTATGGAAGAATCCGTGGAGTGCATCCCAAGGCTAAAATTCAAGGACTTTCCAGGACTGACAGACGAAAATCTGGAATTTCAAGTACTTTGAAGGCCTGGAAAAGGATAATATAAAACTTTTCAGGTTTATTTCAAGCACCTGTGGGAATTCTGCTAGAGATCTCGTCATATCAACAGTGAAGTTGCAACCACAAAAGCTGCAGTAGAAGTTTACCTGTCATGAGTGTACTTGAGATCTCTGGCAAGTTGACTTTTCTCCAGGATTAATTTGAAAGGAGATTCGCAGGAGTCTGAATATGGAGGCAGAACATTAATCTAACAAGTATAGAAAACAAATTATACAACACAGAAACTGTTACTCTCTCTGCTGCAAGAATATTACATGTATGCATTTTAATATAAATTGAAATATAGGAACAAGCCTCTGCAATACATGTATGTATGTGTTAAAGATGTAATCAGCCTTAAAATCGATGGATTTTGTAAACTCACCCCTGTGCGGTTTTTTCAGCAGCGAAGTTTGCTAAAACATCATAGGTATTATATTTGATGATACTTTTAGTGGAATCACCATATACAACGAATGCGAGAATCTGTTATCAGAGAAATTTAAAACTCCGCTTCGACAGGTTTTCTGTTTCGTCATTGAATATGTGTTGTAACCAGAGAGGAAAATGACGTCACTGCGTGAGGTTTGAGTTATGTAGCAAGGCTCACAAATCTGAATGCTGAACAGCTGCAGCCATGGGATAACATCATGGCTCGTGTCTAAGGTTCTGTAGAGTGGCAGAGCATACGTAGACAGAATGGATCACATGTATATATGCTTGCTGACATGGCCGTCGAAAAATAAACGGCATGCCATGCCATTTATTTTTAAAGACCAATTCCTTCTATTTTCCCGTGAATGGTAGAAACATATTTTGTTTCTTGTGGTCAAATGTGTTTTATTTTGTAGCTATCGTAACATATGTCAGTTTCGCGGAGTTTGAGAGACATTGATTCCAGCCTAGATCTGGGGCTGATTACATCTTTAACTGTATAGACTGAAGTATTTACTGTGATCATTTCCATTGTGATGACATCAATATGTGAAATATAATATTAGTTACAAGTTGTATGATACATGCCACACAGTATATAACAACTCCCCATTAACTCTACTATTTGGGCAATATCATAACTTTTATTTAAACCAAATGTGAATGATAATGTTCCACTGTTTCTTGAAATGAAAGAAAAAAACAGAGAAATGATTAAATAGTTAAACAGTTAACATGGTTAACAAGAGCCCAAGGGGCTTCAATATACGCCCGTATATCTGGAATTACATTGCTCCAAATTTCAAGGTTGTTTACTCGCCTTGATTCCAATTGGTAGCTAGCAATCCAGAGAAAGGTCTACAATTTTGTGGTTCTGAGAATGTAACATATCACATCTAAAATTGAATGATAAACTAAAATGAGCTTAACTCTTGGAAACTAGGTGACCTTGGAGCAAGAACCGAGAGCTCACATATCCCACAATGAAATCGACAATAGTCAAACACAAGAAAGTAGTAGTTTTCCTGCAAATGGATTTCTTTCAGACGAGAGAATTTTTCATGAAGGAAGAAGAAAGTAATGAAGTAAACCTTTGTTCTTGAGTTGATATATGAAGGACCCCTCTCCACGTTAAATTAGTAAATGTATGGTTTTTATTTCACAACAGTTTAACTAAATGTAGCGGTTTCAAACACGGGAGACAACTCCACAGGACAAATGCCATATACATGTAGGGGAGAACATATAGTCAGCTAAACTTGATTCAGTTTTGGGGGACTGTGACCTTGACATTTGACAAATTGATGTATGGCTCCTCTTCGCCATGCGAGTAAGGTATTTGATACCATTCAATACCTTGAAACTAGAGATATCGCATGGACAACAAATGTTAATGGATGAATGGACAGAACGCAACATCACATTACATGACCTCGTCTTCGACAGGCATATGAAAATGTGACTTAATGATTTCCTGATTTTGGGGTCACAGTGACCTTGACCTAACCTTTGGTACACGACACATCGTCTTCCGTCAATGTATCACAAACAAATCATGATTTTTATGAATTTCATGATTTTGGGGGTGACTGTGACCTTGATGTTCGGCCTTGACCTACATTTTGGTATGTGACACATCATGTCCCCGTAATGTATCTACTGACACACGAAAAAAGTAATTTTCAAAGATTTCTTGATCCTGGAGTCACAGTGACCTTGACTATTGACCTAAATTTTGGTACATGACAAACCATCTCCCCGTAATTTCTCAATGTACACAAAAATCATGATTTTTAACAATTTCACGATTTTGGGGTCACAGTGACCTTGACCTACATTTTGGTATGTGACACATCGTGTCCCCCTAATGTATCTACTGATTATGGGGTCACCATCACCTTTGACCTTGACCTAATTTTTGGTATGCGACACTTCACTTGCCCCTGTTGAATCCACTCACCAAAAACTAGTAATTATTTATGAATTCCTGATTTTTAGGTCACACTGACCTTTGACCTTGATTCTGGTGTCACTATTGACCTGGATCTTAATTTTGGTACATGACAAAACGGCTACCCATAATTTCTCAATGGACTCAAAAAAATCATGATTTTTAACAATTTCATGATTTTGGAGTCACAGTGACCTTGACCTTTGACCTTGACCTACATTTTGATATGTGACACATTTTGTCCCCCTAATGTATCTACTGACACAAAGAAATTTTATTTTTAATAATTTCCTGATTTTTGGGTCAAATGACCTTTGACCTTCGACCTTGACCTATATTTTGGTATGCGACACTTCATTTCCCCCTATTGAATCCACTCACAAAAAATGAGAAATTTATAATGATTTCCTGATTTTTCATTCACAATGACCTTTGACCTCTGACCTCGACCTACATTTGGTATCACAACACATCGTTCCCCCCTAGGGCATCCACTCACCAAAAATTAGAGCTGTAGATAGAAAACTGTCAATGATCAATGATTTCCTGATTTTAGGCAACAGTGACCTTTGACCTCTGACCTTGACCTCAATTTTGGTACGCGACACATCGTCTCCACCTAGCGTATACACTCGACACAAAAAATTGCAACTGTGGATAGAAAATAGACCGGACACGAACACTTCAGTGATTTCCTGTTTTTCAGGCCAGTGACCTTTGACCTCTGACATCGACCTTCATGTTTGTACGTGACACATCGTCTCCCCGTAGGGTATCCACTCACCAAAATTTGGAACTGTAAATAGAAAAGTGTTCCAGATATAGACCGGACACGGGGGATGGACACACGGACAGACGGACGGAAACCGCCATCACATAATACGTCCGCCTTTTTGGCGGGCGTATAATAAAAATGCTTGTCTTGTTATCCTGGCCATTGTGGACACTGTAAGGGTGAAATCAATATGAAATAATCATGACCAATTACAGAAATAAATGCCCAGTCTAGGTCATATTTTATCTCATCTTCGCAACGTCAACTTTCTTTTCGGGCCAAAAGCGAAACCTTGACTATCTTGCATAGCAGATAGCATTCCGCACACTTTCAGTGTTTTCCACTGTTGCCTGGCTTGTGAAACATTTAATGGACATGAATAAGTATATTTTCAATAAACTATGAAAATTAATCAATATAATTATTTTCTCTGCAAATCAATTTAAAAAAAAAATTCTTTATATGTATCAATTTTCATAATTTATTAAAAATGTACATACATGTATTCATCTACCAACAAATATCTCACAAACCAGGTTAGTGTGATGTTTTTTGAATCTGTTGTCATGGTCGCCATGGTCGCAGTAAACAATTAAGTCATCTGATTGATCAATATAAACAAGATGTTGCTTTTCTGATTGGCTGAAAAAATACAGCCGAATTTCCCATGAACGCGATCCAGTCCAATGTTTACCAGGGTTTCAAGGATAGAGATACCCCTGATTTTAGTGAGGATGATTTTAACTGGAATAAAAAATCCAGTCTGATATTAGATGTACAGGCAGAGAAGTCGCTAATTTTACCTTCAGGCATGGCTGCCACTTCATCATGAACTGAGAGCATGATTTTGGTTTGAACAGATAGATAATGACATCGGCGTTCTTCATGACGAATTGCCACGGTCAGCTGTTTTACGAGATCCTGGTAACATCGCACGACACATGCACTCACATTAGCCTGCAAATATACAGCAGAAGGAATGTTGGTTAAATCACCCCAAAGGAATGTCAATTCTATTCAGGTCTTGCCATGATAGGTGAGTATTAAACATCTACAATAAACTTGAGAGCAGCTTATTTTGCTCACGTTAATCCTCTCGTATCGTTTAACATAGATTGGATTTCCATTCAAAAATTTGAATTGACCAATCAAATGTTTTAAAATTGGAAGATATCTCTATTTACTCATTCTCCTATTGTCAGAGTTGTAACCTCCTACAATACTGTCAATGTAACACCCTCTGACTGCACTGTGCAGAAAAATGCGGTGCGTATGTGCATTCAGTCTGTATAGATTTCGATCGACACAGGGATCATGTATCTACATAGGAGAGAGATGGGAAATGCATCAATATATCTTTTAAAAGAACGAGTGCTCATTCACCCCCATGGCTCATTCACCCCATGGAATCTCAGGTAGCGAAAACTCAAGGTCTCTCGCCCCACCCTATCCCGCGTCACACCTATAGGGATAGGGAGATCGCGTGCCCTTTCTATACTACTCATCGCACACTACTCATCGCGCATGCGCAGTCGACCCGTTCTACTGTAGGGTGCAAGCCTGGCCCATGTAATCTCAGGCAGCAAAAACCCCAGGTCTCGCGCCCCACCCTATCCCGCGCCACACCTATGCGACCCGCTGTGCAGTGAGTAAAGCGGAGGAGGAGGAGTAGTCGTCGGAGTAGAAGTCGGACACGCCACGGATTATACTAGGGAGATTAACAAGTTTTATGCTCAATTATCACACATGAACATGCGTACGTCTTTTTTAGCTTTGACATGCTGAGTCGACTCCGCTCCGTTTACAAGCGGACGATGATGATTGGTCGAGAGCCATGAGCACAAAAGCTGTGTGGTGTGATTTTAATCCTAGTGCAATCAGAGGGTATATCTGACATAGGACTGAGGTATACAATTTGATGCCATGGGAATGCATTCACTAGCCTTCTTAGAAATCTGGTCTAGGAGAGCACTTGGATGCTCGCCTGTTATTTCTTCATTATCAGAGTAGGATTTAACGTCACTTACAGCAATTTTTCCGTCCAACTTTTACCCGAGCGATTCCAAGCACTGCCTCACTGAAGGACCATGCCACAGGCACATGTGACACTTCACCCAGGTCACATTACCCTGACACTGGGCCAACCAGTCCTTGATCTATCCTCTTAATGCTAAGTGCCAATCAAGAAGCAACAAGTTCCAGTTTTTTTAAGTCTTAGGTCTGACTGGGCATAGCCTATAGGATCGAAGCCTGGGTGTGCAAGTGAAGCATGCTTTGGGTAAAACTTGTTGAAGATCTGACACAGAAAATGATATCAAAACATGTGTCCTAATTTAACAGACAATTCCGCATCTTCAATAAACTAGGTACGGTTAAACATGTTAAATAGATTATCGAATCACTCAACCGCTTGGTTTATTTTAGTTTGCGAACCTTCAAGACAAAGACGATGTTGAATGACAGAATGGATGGGCCTTTAGTCTGTTTATCTGTGTCCCTCTGGAGCATGATGGGAAATCCAACAAACCGCACATCATCAATCTTCACGTCAAACCTCTGTCCACACAGTTTTGATCCTACTGCCAACAGGTTTGCAAGAATTTTATTCGAAAATCTGGAAAGACCAAAAAATATTTGTATCGATATTATGTTATAGAGCAATGCAGTCTAAAGACAGATATTTTTTTCCTTTTTAGATTTGCAGAACAGAGCCTATTTTCGTCATCATATTAGTTCAATTATTCATACCGTATCTTTCGAAATGTTAAATACTAAATATATATAATATAATGAGTAAGAGCAAACATCCAAAACTCAAAGTCAAGTTACCAGTACACAAGTACCACAACACAGTAGGCTAACTACCTCATTCCTATAATAACATACCTAATACCTACTGTTCCTACATATAAACACATGTACTCCAGTCCTACATACCCAACAAGTATTCCATTCCTCCATACTCAACAAGTACTCTGTTCCTACATACTCAACAAGTACTCTGTCCCTACATACTCAACATATACACTGTTCCTACATACTCAGCAAGTACTTTGTTCCTACATACTCAACAAATACTCTGTTCCTACATACTCAACATGTACTCTGTTCCTACATACTCAACAAGTACTCTGTTTCTACATACTCACCATGTAGGCTACTCTGTTCCTACATACTCAACAAGTACTCTGTTCCTACATACTCAACATGTACTCTGTTCCTACATACTCAACAAGTACTCTGTTCCTACATACTCAACAAGTGCACTGTCCCTACATACTCAACAAGTATCTGTTCCTACATACTCAACAAGTACTCTGTTCTTACATACTCAACATGTACTCTGTTCCTACATACTCAACAAGTACTCTGTTCCTACATACTCAACAAACTGTGCACTGTTCCTACATACCCAACAAGTATCTGTTCCTACATACTCAACAAGTACTCTGTTCCTACATAATCAACATGTACTCTGTTCCTACATAATCAACATGTACTCTGTTCCTACATGTACATACCCAACAAGTACTCCATTCCTGATACTGCAGGTTTTCTTCCTCCTGAAATGATAACCCAAACATATTCAGTATTATTGGGATGGGGCCTCTGGGAATGAAGTTGTTTCTTCTGTATCTCTACAGGGTCTAAGCTGCCAAATGATGTTCAAACTGTGAAGTTGCAAGAATATACATTGAAATGGATTTCCAGATCTACAAATTGGCTCCATATACTAGACTGTGTGTTTTTTCTTAGAATAGTAGGCCTACATTCTTATAGCTCATATTTGCAGTGTAATACATGTAGCCGCCTACATTTTAATATTCATTTGCTTGTAAAAAAGTTGTTCATTATTTGCTAATACTAGTACAAATAGCATTCATAAAACATACAGGACTGGACTCGTAAACTACTGTTATTTATTATATTCAAGTGTTTTTCATTATGTTGCAATTTCTCATTAGATTATTGATATCATGAATAATTGATGCACATATTCACCTGTTTACAGTTTGAAGATCTTCTGCAATTTTTACAGCATAAGGGTTCTTCAAAGTAGCTGTCAAAAGAAGATACTGTACATGAAGTAACTTGAATGCATACTGAATGGCAACAGAAGGTATTTCAACACTGCAAGGGCGTCGGAAGCGGTATGGCAGGTACGGTCATGGCCGTACCACTTTTGCTCAAAAAAAGATAAAAATAATATGAAAGAAAAAAAAAAAAAAAAAAGACAAAAGGAAACACAAAAACAACAAACTAGAACTGCAGCGATTTTGATTGCTTTCAAGTTGAAGAAGACTTTGATCGGTCCGGAACGCCAGTGAATTTGTTAGTGGCCGAGTACCGACTAGTCCTCTCAGGACAATTTCGATTGTGGAAAGTAACATGAATGTTCAAATGCATGATGCCAGTTGATGTTCACGTTATTTTATCAAAGAAACAAGAAATTAATTTTCTCTATACGAATTCGTTGTTTGCTTGTCCAATATGTCATACACGCTAGGTTGTGTCTGACTGATTGCTACCTTTCCCGGTCCATACCCGGCCTTGTGTTTCAAACAATATATGGCCTAACGAGCTATGGTAAAAACAAGAGCTCAATAGCGCCTTATACACGTTTCATCTTTTATCACCTGAAATCACTTTTCACACTGTTCTGATGTATATCCTATAATGAACCAAACACTTTTCAGTTGCTCTCTGTGAGTGCCATTTTAGTGGCATTTAAAAAAAGAAAAGCGCTAACGCTGCGAGGGGGTACCCCCAGCTCAGACTCTCCCCCTGCTTGGATGCTTTGCTGCTTCGCGAATTGATGCTTTCTCTCTCTCGCAGGCCTGGTGTGATGGCAGGGGCTTTAACCCCTTCCTCCCAATAATTTTGCCGCAAGTACTCCCTTCTCCTTTTAATTCCCTGCGAGTAATTAGAATGATGGAAAGAGTAGAGGGTTTTTCTCACATTTTTCTGGGGTTTTTTTTCGCGTCATAATTCACTGTTAGCAGTTATGGATCGTTACAAAAACTACGAGTGTCATACGTATTATTGCAGAAGTATAGCTAGTGCTAAAGTGCTATAATAGTGACCCCCCAACCGAGAATTGCTTCCGCCCGCCCTCCTCGTGAGGCCGTACCACTTTGAATTTCCTTCCAATGCCCCTGCAACACCCTACTGAATCGACAAGTAAGATTGTAGGTAAACACCGCCGGTCACGTGTCAAATCACAGTCAATGGTAGGTTTTTCGGTGCTTTTGTTATCAAGCGTGGGCGTGTGTCTGACCAGACAACAGTGACCACAGCCGAAAATGAACGATTTTCAGCATATCGATGACAGGTATGGTTACTGGTGTCCAGTCATTTTTCGATGGAGAGATATCGTACTATATTGTCACCAAATGTAGGGTTATTACTATTTCAAGTTAACAAAAATTTTAAACATTTTTGCGGCGAGAGGTGTTTTTAGGTGTTGGTGGACAGTCCATGGTAGGTATTAGCATCGAATTATAGTGTGAGGAAATGAGCACAAAATGAACACGTGGGAACTTACTACCTGCCTCATGTATCACTGACTCGTTCATCTCTCGATTCCTTTCACTTGTGTGTGTTTAAGCAGAATATGAACCATTAATAGTTTATTCTCTGTCTGTCTGACATTACGACAGTCCATATGGTATCATCATCGGACCGATCGACAGTCCATGGTAGGTCAAAATGCGGTCAGTCCGAACTGGCGTGAACCGTGTAACCTTGGCCAATGATTCGCCAAATGGACTGTTGCCAAGACAAATGGTAGCTACCATGGACTGTCGACATATCTGATATACAATCATATGTTGCCTCATTATAACATTGCAGCTGTTATCCGGCTTCAATGTGAAGTGATCCAATCTACAGTTCATGGTCACATGACACATGGACTGGTGCATTCACCTACAATCATACTTGTCGATTCAGTAGGGTGTGCAATGCATACTGAAAAAAACATCTAGCTCAGATGCAGTTATATATAAAACACACAGTGGTAACTCCGACAAACCAGGACCATCACTAAGGCCTACTCGACAGGATGAACAAACGATATCAACCAGGCACACTCCACCATTGTACATAACATTCACAGGCGCTTGTTGTAGATTCATTATCAATTATGATGTTAATATTTATACAAGGTGAACCACTGCGGGCCACAGTTTTCCGCCAAACTCCCCCCTCCCCATCTTAGCTTGCTAAGGGCATTTCACGTTTCACTTAACACTACCCTTAGATTG